>PVJO010012411.1:0-55629 GCA_004026905.1 Hystrix cristata
TGAGGAATAATGGTATTAGATCATCTTTGAATTTCTTGTAGAATTCAGCTGTGAAGCCATCAGGACCTGGGCTTTTCTTTGTTGGTAGGTTTTTGATTACCTCTTCAATTTCAATGACTGATATTGGTTTATTAAGAGTTTGTATCTCTTCTTGATTTAGTTTTGGTAATTTGTATGCTTCTAGGAATCTGTCCATTTCTTCCATATTTTCCATCTTGTTTGAGTATAAGTTCATGAAGTAGGTGTTGATGATCCTTTGGATTTCTGACGGGTCAGTTGTGACTTCCCCCCTTTCATTTTTTATTGCATGAATTTGGGTCTTTTCTTTCCTTTTTTTGATCAGGTTGGCTAGGGGTTTGTCTATTTTGTTTAGTCTTTCAAAGAACCAACTCTTTGATTCATTGATTCTTTGTATTGTCTTCTTGGTCTCAATTGGATTGATTTCAGCTCTGATCTTAATGATTTCCTCTCTTGTATGGGCTTTAGGTTTGTTTTGTTCTTTTTCTAGTTGTTTGAGCTTCAACATTAAATTGTTTATTTGAACTCTTTCTGTCTTCTTGATTTGGGAGCTCAATGCGATGAACTTCCCCTGTAGCACTGCTTTCATTGTATCCCATAAGTTCCGGTATGTTGTATTGTCATTATCATTATAGCATTCCTATACACAAACAATACACCCACCGAAAAAGAAATAACAAAAGATATACCTTTCACAATTGCACACAAAAAAATAAAATACTTAGGAATGTATCTAACAAAGGAAGTAAAAGATCTTTACATCAAAACTACAGCACTCTAAAAAAGGAAATTGAAAAGGATATCAAAAAATGGAAAGACATCCCATGCTCCTGGGTAGGAAGAACCAACATCATGAAAATGGCTATACTTCCTAAACTACTATACAGATTCAATGCAATTCTAGCCAAGATACCACTAACATACTTCAAAGAATTAGGAAAGACAATCATGAATTTCATCTGGAACCACAAGAGACCAAGAATTGCAAAAATGATCCTAAGCAACAGGGGAAAAGCAGGGGGCATCACAGTTCCCGACCTAAAACTATACTATAAAGCTACAGTATTAAAGATAGCATGGTACTGGCAAAAAGACAGACCTGAGGATCAATGGAATAGATTGGAGGATACAGAAACAACCCCAAACACACTCAAATACCTCATCTTTGACAAAGGAGCCAAACACCCTCACTGGAAAAAGGATAGCCTATTTAACAAATGGTGCTGGAAAAATTGGCTTATCACATGTCGAAAACTAAAACTAGATATATGTCTCTCACCATGTACTAAACTCAAATCAAAGTGGATCAAAGATCTAAACATTAAAACAGAAATACTAAATTTACTGGAGAACAGAATAGGAAGAACCCTTGAAGACATAGGGGTAGGAAAAAAATTCATGAACAGAACCCAGACTGCACAGGAAACAATACAAAGAATCAGTGCTTGGGACCACATACTATTAAAAAGCTTTTGCACAACAAAAGAAATCACTAACAGAGCAGGGTGAAAACCCACAGACTGGGAAAAAATTTTTGCTAGCTATCCATCAGACAAAGGTCTAACATCTAGAATATACAAAGAACTCAAAAAAATTAAACCTCTCAAATTTAAAGACCCGATCCAAAAATGGGCAACTGAAATGAATAAACATTTCTCAGATGAAGAAATAAAAATGGCAAATAAAAATATGAAAAAATGTTCAACATCACTAGTCATTCGAGAGATGCAAATCAAAACAACATTAAGATTCCACCTCGCTCCAGAAAGAACGGCGTATATGGAAAAATCAACCAATAACAAATGCTGGCGGGGCTGCGGGGAAAAAGGAACACTCCTCCACTGTTGGTGGGAATGTAGACTGGTCCAGCCACTGTGGAAATCAATATGGAGATTCCTCAAAAAACTACGACTGGAGGTTCCATTTGACCCAGCTATTCCCCTACTGGGGATCTTCCCAGAAGAATTGAAATTGTCATACCACAAGGACATATGCACGACCATGTTCATAGCAACACAATTTGTAATAGCTAAGTCTTGGAAACAACTTACATGCCCAACAACCAATGAATGGCTAAAGAAAATGTGGTTTTTCTACACAATGGAGTACTACACAGCCATAAAAAAGGACAAACTAGAGTCATTCATATATAAATGGATGTTCCTTGAGAACATACTTTTAAGTGAAATAAATCAGACACTCATGAATACACATAGAATTGTCTCTCTGATATGAGAAACCGTAACTGTAAATAAGGACAAAGAGGTGTAATAGATATTATATAAGAGGAAGATAATATACAAAGGAGAGGAGTACTAGAAAGAAAGAAGGGGAAAAGCAGAAAGGCAACAAAGGAAAGAAAAGGGAAAGGGAAAATATGGAAAGTTAAGAATAAACCTGCTGTAAATAGGGAGGAAGGGAACAGAGGGGAGGGGCGGGGAAGAGGGAGGAGAACCAAGATGCATCATGTACAAGTACAAAATAAATGTGATGAATGTAACCATTATATGTAAAATGTACCAATACATGTTCTTGGTTTAAAATAAAATAAAATAAAACAAAAAGAAAAGAGAATAGGATCAAGACAAAATAAAAAAATTAAAATGGCAAAATACCTGAAAACAAGATCCATAATTGTACAACTCCTAAAAGAAAATATAGTAGATCTTTGAAAATAGAGTACATCTTCATAACATTGGATTAGACAGCAATCTCTTGGATATAAAAAACAGGATCAAAAGCAAAAATAGATGAATAGGACTACAGCAAACTAAAAAGTTTCACCAAAGAGCACAATCAACAGAGTGAAGAGGCAGCACACAAAATAGGAGAAATATATTAAGTCATATTATTTGATTAGAATATATCAAGTAAAATTTCACAACAAAAATTAAATAATTAAAAACTGAACAAAGGATTCAAAATTGCATCTCGCCAAGGATGAGATACAAGTGGCTAAGAGGCCTATAAATATATGCCCAGTAGCACTAGTCATCAGAGAAATGGAAATAAAAATAATGAGGTATCACCTCACATCCATTAGAGTGTTTACTATTTTAAAAAACTCCACAAAATAACAAATGTTGATACAAACACAAAGAAGTTAGAACTCTTGTATATTGTTGGTGTAACTGCTGTGGAATACTGTATGGTGGTTCCTTAAAAATTAAAAATAGATGTAATTCAACACTCCCATTTCTGGGTATGTATAGGAAACAACTGGAATCGGATCCTCGATACAGTTGGTACTTTCACACCTATGTTTATGGCAGCACATTTTCCTGATAACCAAGAAGTGAAAGCAACTCGAATGTCCATAGATGGAGAAACAAAATGTTGCACATACATACAGCAGAATGATAAGTAGCCTGAAAGGGAAGGAATTCCCGCCACATGCTACAACTGGGTGAATCCTGAGGATATTATAGTACGTCGAATAAGCCAGTTACAGAAGAATACGTACTGTATGATTCCACTTAAACGTGGTGTCTGAAATAGCCTAACAGAGGAAAAGGAATGATAGTTACCAGGGTAGGGGAGAGAGAAAAGGAAGGAGAATTGTTTATGAGCATGACTTTCAGTTCTGCAAGATGAAAAAGCTTCGGAGATCTGTTTCCAAACGGAAATATGCTTGATACTGCCGAATTGTACATTTAGAAATAGTTCCCTGGTAAGTTTTATGATGTGATTTTCTTCCACAATAAAAATTAATTTATAAACCTATGAACATACATACATATGTGCAGTCTTTAAAAGTACAGGAAACATAAAACATAAAGTTGGTAGATGGTTTCAGTGTGGGTCAATATCCAAAGCAAACCAAAAGGCCGTGGTTATCTTACACAGAGGCAGTACAGTGTGAAGGCTGAAAGTGTGGACTTTGGAACCAGAGTACCAGACGGTCTTGGTTAAGCTACCGAACCTCCCTGTATCTCAGCTTTTTCATCTGCGAGAATAGAAACGCTAAAGATCGTGCTCAAGTTGTTAGGAGTATTGAACATTATGGGCACATGATGAGCACTCAGTGGTGGCTGTTATATATGCCTGCTTATTGGCACAAAGAATTGGTGGTTAAAATGCAGCAGTTGGCATTTTGGTGGGATGAGAGGTCAAGTGCAGGAAAGTGACAATTGCAGAAAGATCTTAAGAGTCCTACAGAGACCTCTGGGTGTGGGTTGTGCCCATTTGGGTGAGTTGGAGGGCCACAGAGTGGCTCCTCAGTCGTACTTTCACGGTCTTTCTTCGACTACATTTGCCTGCGTTTCCCTCTGTCTTTCTCTTCTCCAGTTTTTGGGGCATCCTTCCCTCAAATGTACCTGTGACTTCCCAGGTTCTGAATCTTTGCTCAAGTCCCCGGACTGCCTCTTCCCACCTCTGCCTGCTGAAACTTCCCAAAGACCATCATCCTCAAAAAGCCTCTGTGAAATCTCCAGCCGAGACGTTGCTCATATTATGGCTAACTCTGTGCGTCTTTCCTCTTTCCCAGAGGTAGAATGCCTAATGTTCTCATCTACTTTTGTGACTTTTGCAGCACACGCATGTGCTCAGGAAAGTCCTGTTGAGTAAATGGTTGGCGAATGAGGGAGCGAGAGTGTACTAAGTCCAAAAACCCAGTGCTTTTTTGATAAGAAATTAAAAGATGATTTTCATATCATTCTACATAAAGTCTCAGCTAGTTATATGTACTTCCTCTGCTCTGTTGCTGGTCCTCAGCCCAGAGTGGGAACCCGAAATCTTTTCGAAAATATAAGAAGTACAACCATCCCTCAGTATCCTCAGAGGGTTATTTCCAGAACCCCCTGAAGGCAGATACTCAAGTCCGTTATATAAAATGCTGTAGTATTTGCACATAATCTGCACATTTTCTCCTCTATATGTTAAATTATCTTCAGATTACTTAATAATTCCTAACACAGTGTAAATGCTATACAAGTACCTGTTATACCGTATTGTTTAGGGAATAATGACGAGGAAAAAAATCTGTACATACTCAGTACCAATACTTTTTCTTCTGAGTATTTTTGGTTAGCAATTGTTTAAATTCACAGATGTAGAACACACAGATACAGAGGACCAACTGTATGTAGATGTCCTGGAGCAGCCCCCAAGATTCCACATTAATAACATTAATAAGGCTGAGGCAGGCCCTAGACAGTGTGTATTTTCCTTTCAGGCTTCAACTAAGGCTGAGGCAGGCCCTAGACAGTGTGTATTTTCCTTTCAGGCTTCAATGTTCCTTCTAAAGCGTGTTCCAGAAAGGTGATTATTGACACTGGAATTCCAGATATAGATGAATGGATTTTTCCTGAAAAAAAAAATCAGAAAAGAAAAGCTTATCATTTCTCTGTTCTTCTCACTACAACACACCTGTAGTCATATTTCCAGGCGGAAATGTTGTATGTGTCAGTGCCTACACTAGTGACAAGGTTGAAGTTTGAGTGGAGTGATTCAGTCAGGATGAGAAGTGAGTGACCATGTGACAATAGTGTAGCTGTGGATGGGGGAAGGGAGGGCAGGCACCAGAGACACTTTATTTTTGCTGACATAAAAATTGCACTGAGTTTACTTTCCTTTTTTTTTTTTTTTCCTTTTTTACCCTTAGTATAGTGAGAACCAAAAGCAGCATTAAGAAGTTATGGGAGAGTATACACACACACACACACACACACACACACACACACTCCTAAGCAACAAAATCAAGTGTAAAGCACGGTAAGTCCACGTGAGCTCAATTGAGGCATTTGCTCTAGGATAAAAATTCAACCAGACACATAAAGTAAACCAAACCAGAGTTAGATTCAAAAACGAAGAACAGGGAAATGGTCTGTACTTGCAATCTAAGCGGTAAGATTTTTTTCTTAGAAGTTGCATCTAGTGAATCATTTTAAAGGTTGTGGGTGACAATGTTCATCCATTATCCATTAGCTCAAGGCAACTCAGTCAGCTACCCAGTTCCCTGTCCACTGGGAGCTTAGCTGGGTAGAAAGTATGGGTGAGAAAACAGAGTGAGGAGAGCGTCCGAGGGGCTCGGAAGTTGCTTTTACTTGCTGTCCATCTGGATGTTGCTTCTTTCCTTCAAGCAAGTCTGTCTCCCTCCCCTAGTCCTTGCAGTCATGGAGGGCTAGAGCTGAGGGCACAGGGGTCCAACATTCTCAGACTGAAAATGAATAGAATGAGGAAACAGAAGAGGCCCAGAGATGGGAGTGACATCCGTGCTGTCTCCAGAGGGCGATAGTCCAGTTGGTGGAGCAGGGTCCCTGCAGGAACAAAGAGGGCGTGACTGTCAACCATTTCACATCTACTTGCCTGGGTTAAGAAATGCCTAGCGGATTCATGAAACACATTTCTGGGTGTGTCTGTGGGGTTTCTAGAGGCGACTGACACGAACGTCAGTAAGCTGAGGGGAGAAGACCCACCCCCATTGTGGGTGACACCAGCCAATAGGCTTGTAGTTTGGATGGAGTGAGGGGAAAGAAGGAAGCTGACTCCATTTTGAAGAGCTCCATCTGATAAAGGGGTGCATCTCTGGCTGCTGTTTCCTGTGGACACTACACTCCAGTTTCTTCAGCCTTGTAACGCAGACTGACACCAGCGACTCTCCAGGGAGCTTCCAGGCCTCCGGTCTGGGACTGGTGCTGCATCCTTGATTGCTTCTGTTTCGTGGCTTCCAGATTCCTGGGCCGAGGAGCCGCTGGACCCTCTCGCTCTCCCACATGCAGACGGCCATTGTGGACCCTGCCTCTGATCCTGTAAGCTACCTACTAGCCTCCCTGAGTAATTATAAATGCAGCACATGCTCTGTTAATTCTGTTCTTCTAGAGGACTGGCCAATATAGAAAGCAATGCAAGGAGGGAAGAAGTGAGTCAGTAGTGCCAGCCTGTGTTTGGAGACCGAGGGGGACGGTGTCCTGTTTGGGAACCCTTCAGCATCCAAGTGGAACACCCATAGATGCTGCCAGCTCTCACGAACGTGCGCTGGAACTCCAAGAAAGTGGGTGAGCAGAACACACTCTCTCACGGGAACTGAGGAAATCAATCTGAGATAGAGAGTGTTGGAACATTTGAGCTATAAAGCTTCTCAGAAGTCATCTGATCTATTTCTTTATTTTAGAGGTCAGGAAACTCAATCCAAGACACCACACAGCTAATTAGGACAAGGTCCAGATCTCTCCCTGGAAAGCACTCTTCTGTCCTGAGCGACCACCGTAGATGGCTTTGAGGAGTATCATGGGATTACTGTTCAGAAGTTGATTTATCTGTTCAATTCTGCTTAATATAGGCTGGTATGAAGATTTCTTTTTCTTTCTATACACTAGCGTTCATAACAGTATTATTCACAGAAGCCAAAAGGTGGAAGTAATCCCAACAGCCTCAAGCAGATGAATGGAGAAATGAAATGAGCTCTTTACACACAAGAGCGTGGTGATTTGAGCACTGACTCACACTGTCTCTGGGAAGGATAGTCCAATGACTGAACAACGGAGCGTTAGCAACTCAGCAAGACCCTGTCTCAAAATGAAACACACAAAGCGCTGGACAAGGATCTCGGTGTGAGGACCTTGGTTCAATCCCCAGTTTTATAAAAAGCCAGAAATGACTTTGTCCCAGCACTGTCCCTGGTTCCCTTTATGAAAGAATGAGGCCTTGAGCAGGGATCCTTTCTCATTTTTCCTTTCTCCAAAGCACAATCCCCTCTTAATTCTGATGGAAGCTCCCTGAAGCCCTGTTCCCTGGAACACATTAGAGGAGAAAGTGTAAAAATGATACACTTCCAGTATTTTAATTTTTTGTAAGACAGGATGGGATAGACTTGCCCTTTTCTCTGAGCACAGTGGTGCCTTGGTTCATGAACGTTTTTATTTGCAAACAATTTGGTTTGAAAACAGGAGTGTTTGCTGGAACTTTGTTTTTGTTTGCAAACTCCGCATCAGTGGCAAACCTGACTGAGGCCCTCTTTCCTACATGAATACAAACGTGGCCATCTTTTCCAAAGTCGTAGAACAAATTAAGTTTGTGAACTAAGGTACCACTGTAATCACCTCAATTTCTTTCTTTGCTCTCCATGGGGACAGAAAGACACAAATTTCTCTCTCTCTCTGTCTCTCTCTATCTCTCTCTCTTTCCCTCTCTCTCTCTGTTTTGTGTTTTTGAGACAGTGTCTTGCTTTGTAGTCCAGGCTGGTCTTGAATTTGCAGCAATCCTCCTGCTTCAGCCTCCCAAGTTCTGGGGTTATAGGTGTGTGCCACCATGCCTGGCTCCAAATATTTTACACTTCCATAATCCCATCCTTTCCCCCAGAAATGAGAGTATTCTCTGATGATATTTCTCAGTCTTTCTTTTGAATTTAAAATAATAGGAAGTTTCCCCTGTTTGCTCTATGTAGCCCTCACGGCATTTCACAGCCCAGGGCAGGTGTGAAGCGATGTATCTGGTTAATGGGTGAACAGATCACGTAAAGAACTGAGATACTTTCACCAGTTCACAGTTGGGGAACAGAGGCAAGGAAAGGGGAGTTAACAGAATTAAAGGTTTCTGTTGATGGTGTGAGGATGACAAGGGCCATGTGTGTGGGGAGTGACGGGTAGGTTTTGCCAGGGCCACCAGATGGGTTTGGAAGCCAAGCAGAGAAAGGCATTTTACTCTCCACATGGAATCAGCATTTACCACCATTTGCTTACGACAAGTAACATTAAACAATTTTCCACATTTCCTCTAAATGAATGGGACCCCGCAGGAAAACCCTAAAGGGAAGTGTTTGAGAAATCGGTGGCAGAGGAATTTAATGATGAGGAGAGAGAGCCAGTTCATTCTGTTTGCTTATTAATAGGTTCTGTGTCACAGCTCCAGGGGGAACGGCCTCTTGAATAGCTGGCGGGGAAAAGCATTCAAGGGCTCCACTTGATGAAAATAAGGACTAGCGGGACCGGAGAAGGAGGGAAATACCTTCAGAAAAGATTGGAAAGCTTGTCCTCTGGAATGAAAACAAGTGCCTGCTAATTTAACTAAGTCATTGCTATGGCTGGGCCAGGGCTGAGCCTTAGGCCGCATTGGAGAGGAAGTAGGAGCCCCGTTTCTTATGTGCCTGGATTGCAATTTACATGTCATCTCTGTTACGTCTCGCACTTTGAGATAAAGCTGCATTAGAAATCTAGCATATTTCCAAAGGGAGTCTGTTGAGGCTGGGAGGTGTGCGCAGCCCAGTTAGGGAGGTAGCTGACCCTGAACACGAGCTAAGAAGTACATGAGAAATACCCAGAAGCAACACAGGGCAATGTTCACCCTCCTCAAGGAACATTCATTTCAGCAACTGGTCAAGAAATGTTTATGTTTGTGCTGTGCTGGGGCCGGGAAGCCTACTGAGTCATGCGCTCTGTTCTCAAAGGTAGGGAAGAGAAAACAGAGGACAGTCATGATGCAAAGTAAGGCGCCATGTCGGGTACAGATTTGTCTCAGTTCTTGAGGAAGAGGTGCCTCCCCCAGGCAGGGTAGTGTGAGAGAGCAGGCCTGGAGAAACAGGCTCCTGCAGGACAACTAGGAGTTTGTTTTGGTGTTTTTGCCCTCTCTAATAAAGGATGTGAACCCAGACATAGTGGCACATGCCTGTCATCCCAGTACACTGGGAGGCTGAGGCAGGAAAATTGCAAGTTCGTACCCAGTCTGGGCAACTTACTGAGTTAGTGAGATTCCATCTCAGAATGAAAGAATGCAAAGAAAAAAAATGGGCTGGGGATGTAGCTCATTGCAAAGACCCTGGGTTCAAACCCTAGTAACTTCCCTTTCTCCAACGAAATTAAACTACTCTGGAATCCCTTGAAATTGTTCCCAGATTTGTTTGTCATACACAACTGGAAAGGATGCACAGCTTTTAGCAGATCCTTAGAAGCCAAAATTTACCTTCTCTTTCTCTAATTAATTTTTTTGGATTAAATGCTTAGTACTTTTGAAAAGCGTACCCATGTCTAACTAATGGACATTCTGTCTCTCTGTATTTATAGTTATGCATAACTTAATGGAAACATATTCTGCGAAATATGATTTCATCATTGTGTGAACATCACAGAGTGTGTTTACACAAACCAACATGGCGGTAACATCACTAGGCGACAGGATCCTCCGGGATGGCCCTTGTATATGTGCTTTGTTGTTGGCTTAAGTGTTGTTATATGATGCATAACTCTATGTGTGTATTCGTATTTGTGTGTATTTATGTACAAAACTTCAGAAATAGCTGTGCAATTCAGTATTTGTGCACACCCCTTGGTTCGGTTCTTAGAGTCTTAGAAGTTATTGCTTCACCAAATTCTCCCCAATACTCTTTTGTTGTCCTTTAATTAAGACATATTTTAAATACAAAGTAGTACAGAAAAAATAGGTGCCTAGGAATATATTTGCCCAGATTTAATAAATACAAGTCATCAGAGTGTTTCTGATCTTGTAACAAAGAAATAAAGTACTGTGAAGACACAGTGGAAGCCCACTCCCTCATTTCCTAGGCGTATCTGTTCATCCTCTAATATTTAAGTGGATGTTTTTTATACTTTTTTATTCACGGGTATCTCCAACAATAGACGACAATATTTGTTCTTTAAAAATACACGAAATGGTACCATACTGAACATAGTTATTGGAATTTATTTAAACATGTATTTATACCCTCCTAGTGAATGTTTTCTTTGCTTCTTTGCTTTTTCTTTGATTCCTGTCTCCTTTCTTTCCTACCGTCTCTTGAATTGATCTGTTTTTGTGGGTGCCCTCTTAACCTCTGCTGCCTTAGAAGTTATACAGACGATCTATTTCTACTCTTTCAGGAGTTAACCTTGAAATATCTTAACAGCTTTCTTAAGATACAATTTACATGCTATACAATTCCTCCTGTGACGTGTACAGTGTGGCGGTTTTTAGTATATTCACAGGCTGATACAGTCATCACCACAATCTAAGGTTGACAGTATTTTTATCACCCCACAGGAAACCTAGAGCCACCGCCAGTCACCTCTGTCCTTGAAAATCGCTAGTCTGTGTTCTGTCTGTATGGATTTGACTATGCTGGACATTTCATATAAATGGCATAATACAATCAGTGTTCTTTCGAGACTGATTTTTTCCACTTAATGTAACGTTTTCGAGATTTGTCCATGTTGTACCAGGTGTCTATACTTTGTTCCTTTTGATGGCTGAATAATAATCCATTGTATGGACAGACCATATGCATTTATCTCTTCATCAGCTGATGAACATTTGGGTCATTTTCACTTTTTGACATTATGCATAACGATGCAAAGAACATCCATGTACAAGTTTTTATGTGAACAAGTTCTTTAAGTATCACAGAGATCCAGAATTGCTGGGTGACACGGTAGGTCAGTACTGAACTTTCAGAGGAGCAGCCAGACTGTTTTCTAAAGTCTGCTTGGTGCGCTCACCATTGCTTTTGCCTCCTGCGTCTTCCCTCTTGGATTCTCTGGCCTCTTCATGAAGTCTCTTGCTGTCTGTTGGAGCCTGAGTCAGAGAGGGGTAAACTCTGAGTCTTTGTCTAAAAAATGTCAGTAGTTGCCCTCACTCCTTATGAATGTTTAGTTGAGTATTTCACATTGAAGATATTCCAGTCAACCGGCTTCTCTTCTTGCTGCAGAGAGCTGAGACTGTGGTGTCGTTCAGATTGTTATTAAGATTTTCTTTAACCCTGCACTTTCACTGTGAGCATCTCAGCATGGTTTTATTTTCATTTGTCTTTTTTGGGAGTCACTGTGTTTTGTGAAAACAGAAGCAGTTGGAAGAGAACTTCCCCAGGTGCTCCCACCACATTGACCTACTTTTTCTGTGACTCTGCCCGCAGATGCTCCTTGTCTTCCGTGTGTCAGACCCCTTCCCCATCACTGTCCACAGAGGCCATCTCTGTTACTCCTCAAAGACATCTTTCTAGCTACCCTCCCACTTACCAATTTTCATTTCTGTACTAGGCTTTCCCATAAGTCTACCAATATGCTATTATCTATCCGTCTTTGAAGAAACTCTCCACTTTCTAGCAAAACCCTTTAAGAGACTTGTGTATAGTCGCTCACTTCGGTGACTGTTGTCCCGTTCTTCCTTGGACACATTGGACCCAGGAGGTCACTAATTACCTCCATGTTGTTAGACCAAACAGTCGGCTCTTGGCTCCTCTTACCTGGCCCACCAGCAGCTCTGGCCCCACTGAATGATGGCTCCTGATTGGAAACCTTCCCTCGCCGGAATGCTCCTGCTTTCCTCCTGCCTCATGGATCCTTCCTTCTTGATTTACTATTCCTTCCTCACCTCCACTCTTTAACTTCGGAGTGTCCTGGGCACCACTACAAGGACCTCTTGTCTGTTCTGTTTGCATTCACTTCCTTGTGGTCTCATCCACACTTATGATCTTACAGCCTTTCCAGCAAGGTCTGTGAACTTGTAGCCCCTGAGCCAAGTGAAGCTTGTCACCGTCAGTTATACATCTGCAAACTTAATAACATGTAAGGAAGAATTCTATATGGCCTACAATACCAAAAATATTTACTATGTGGCCCTGTACAGAGAAAGTTTGTCATCTCCTGTCTCTTGTATGGTGAGCACGCCCTAGTTTACGTCCGTGGGCTACACGTCTCCCCTGAATTCCAGATGAATCTACCTGCTTATGCTCCATCTTGTCATAGTTGGTGGGGACATGATCCTTCCAATTATCCGGGCCCCAAAGCCAACCATCACAGCTGCCTCTTCTCTTTGATTTGTATCCCCCAATCCCGTTTGAGGAAGTCATATTTAATCTGCATCCAGAGTCCAACCGTTTTATTAGCTCTATGCCTGCTGAGTCCCCCTCATCTCTCATCCAGCCATTACCAGAGTCTGCACTACCCTGCGGACCCTCCTCGGTCGGTTCTCTACGATTGGCTGAGTTAAACTATGAATCAGATATTCTCATTCCTTCACTTGAAACCTGCAAGTGGCTTTCCACTCATCCCGAGTGAAAACCCAGCCCGGCGGCGGCCACACGTCCACGATCTGGCCTCTTACCCTGGTGTCTTTGCGACAGTCCCACAGGCTCTTTGCTGCCTCCATAAGACTCTTCAGGTCCCTCCCGCCTCAGACGCTTGGCATCGGCTGTTCTTGTCTGCAACATCTGGACTTGCCACTCCCTGACACGCTTCAGGAGTACTTTGCTTTTGTGTCAGCCCCAACCTGCCTCTTTACACTTATAAATCTCTAATAATTCCCATCCTATTCTCTGTTCTAGGTTTTTCCATAGCAATGGTCACCGCTGAACAGATGATGGTAGGTTCTGTATTTGTTTGATTTCCTCCCTTCAAAGAGGGTTATGCACAGCCATCCTTGCCATCCTTGTCTCTAGCCCATACCACTGTCAGGCTTGGGTGTGTGACTTGTTTTCTCTGAAGAACTGTGAGCAGATGTGACCCAGACCGTGTCTGAGCAGAAGCTTTAAACACAGCAGTGTGACCGGCAGGTCTCTCATTTTTGCCCTTTGCCACTGCACAAGTGGCTCCCAATAGGGGTTCCTCCTTCAGCCAGTGCCCTCGAATACGTGGACTAGACCCACAGCCAACCCAGGGCTTGAGGTGGAGCCCCCGGTGACCTGCAACCCTCAAATAATGCGAAAAAGTAAATATCATTGCAGACCTTTGAGATTTGAGGAGTGTTCTTTTTTTTTTTTTTTAACCACAGCAAATGCTTAGTAGTATGTGCTATATTGTACTTTAAAAATTACTTCTCATTTCTTTTAGAAAGTATATGCTATAAAAACAAAGCTATTTTTCCCATCTCTTTTGTTCACTGTATGCACCCTACTGCCTACAATAACACAGGAAACATGGTAAAACTTCATGAATCTATGGGATATGAGTGAATATAGGCTGGAAAAGTTTTAGCCATTTTTGCTCTAAAGTTTGCCTCTCTCTACCCTCCACATCATATTTTCTTGGAACTCCTATTAATTGTTGGACTTTCTCATTATCTCTTCCAGATCTCTGAACAACTCTTTTGTGTTTTCCATTTTTTAACTCCCTGTAATTCATTCTGGGTAATTACCTCAGAACTCTCTTCCAACTTTTTAACACTCCTTTGACCTGGGATTCACCTGTGGCTTAATTTATTCTTTGAGGTTTTATTCCAATTGTTATACATTTAATATTTTTTAAAGTTTGATTTTATGCTTTTCTTCTAATCTGTCTACTCTGGTTTTGTAATGTCCTTTTCTCTCAATATGGTTTTTGCACCATCTTTAATCATTTTTGACAATTTAAAACATACTTAGTGGACATTCTTTGGTTGAAAGGACTTCTTCTATCTGATGTTTTGGGGGATGGCAAGTGTCCACTTTTCTTGGGATTTTGAGTGTTCTCGTTGAAGATTTTCTCTCATGGTTTGTAATATTTTTGGAAGCTCATCCTCCCTAAGTATTTAAAAATTGTTTTGAGAGCCACATATGTGCTTAAAAAAAAATCCCAAAAAACAAACAAAAAACACATCTGTATGGGACTTTGCTTATGCAGAAGATTGTGCTGTGGTTCAGGATGTGGCACAGTGGTAAAGTAGCACCACAAAAAACAAAGGCAAAAACAAAAACAAAAGATAGTGTTAATTTGTATTCAATGGCATAAATTTGGGCTTCCATCTTCTTTCAGGAGCTTTTGTTTTGTTTTGTTGCCAGAAAACTAGTCAGAGATGAAGCTGGGTTTCCTTCCTTCAGCTATCGGGGGAGTTTCCATGTCCTGTGTTTACCCAGAGTGCAGCCCGCTGGGGTCTCAGGAGTGTGTGGCACTCGCGGCCTGTAAGAGTCCCCCCGTTGGCTCTCAGACCTGCACCCTGGAGTCCCTCTGACCGGACCCCGCACCCTCCCTGGCCTGAGAAATCAACTTCTCAGCATCCTGTTCCCTCTACCTTGCTCAACGAGCCCTTAAAATATCCGCCTGTATTTTTTCTATTTTTTATTAGGTTTTTTTTAACATAAAAATTTAGTTCATCCGAAATTTGATACACATGTAAGGTGGATAACTAACTTTACTTTTCTCTTGAACATTCCACCAACTGTCTAAACCACATTTACTAAGTAGTTCATTCTCATGTACTTTCACTTTTATCATCAGTACTCACAGAGATAGGGCGTGTTTTCTGGGCTCTCCTTTGCCTTAATAATCTCATTTCCTGTGCTATTATCAAATTCTTTTAAATGGAGTATCTTTCTAATACATTTTAATATTTGGTAACTTAAGCCCCCGTATAGCTCTGTTTTTTCTTGTCAAGTGACAGGTGTTTCCTTTTTTCAGTGGACTGGTGAATTATTTTATTCAGGCACAAAAACTACTTTTGAGGTTTGATTGAAATGGGCAACATGTATAAATTAATTTAAAGATAGCGATGTCTTTATCATCATGAAGCATCTCTTAAACTTTGTCTTTCCACTCATTTTTTTCTCTTATGTAATTCAGTAAGGATTCAATTCTTCGTATAACATTCCTTATAAAATTCATTTTGATTTTTTAGTTTTCTTTTAAACAATTTCAAAAATTTAAATTGTAAAAATACATAACAAAGCTCACTATTGTGATCATTTTAAGTGTTAAGCACAACCAACATCCGAACTCTTTTCGTCCTGCAAAACTGAGACTCTGTGCCCAACAAGCAACTCCCCTTCTTCCCCTCCACAGCCTTTGGTGATCACCATTCTACTTTCTTTTTCTATCAGTGACTACTCCGAGGACTTAATGTAAGTGGAATCATACAGTAATTTTTGTGAATGGCCTTTTCTAGTAGCATAGAAACCTCAAGTTTTAGCACACAAACCTCAGTGTTCAGGATGTATCTGAATTTCTTTGCTTTAAAGATGAAATAATATTTCATTGTGTTTATACACATTTTAGTTGTCTGCCTGCTCATCCATCCAAAGACATCAGAGTTGAGTCCACATCTTGTATTGTGAATAATGCTGGTGTGAACATATGTGTGAGAATATCTCAGGCCCTGCTTTAAACTCTTTCAGGTTTGTACCCAGAAGTGGCGTTCCTGGGTCACGTGGTAATTCTGTCGTTATGTGTTACATTGTTGGTATCAGCAGGTTTTTCTTTGCATCATATTTTGTAATTGGTTCTTGATGGCATAAAGCAAACTCTGTTGGAGTTTGTACATTTTTTCCAGTGGTTCTCAAGCCCGATGCACACTAGAGGCATCTGGGAGCTTTTATAATGCCCACAGAGCTGGGCCTCAATCAAGAATAATTATATTAGAATTTCTGGAGCGAGCCCAGGTATTGGTGGTTCCTAAAAGCTTTCCAGGTGATTCTAAAATGAAGCAAAAATTGAGGACTGGTTTAAAGCAACTTACTGAACTCTTATTATATTCAGCTGTCATTTAGCTGATTTACATACATGTTTTAGACAATAATATCACATGCAGTGGATGGTGATGTTCTTTTCTATATTTATACCTCTCAGTGTGTTTTTGACTTACTCAATTGACCAAAAGTTCCTCAACCGTGCTTAATGCATCTTCGTTCTGTTCCTGACTTTAAAAGGATGACCCTGCTTTAAATATAACATTAAAGGCTATTTTCAAAGGCTGTTTTCTTTTTTTCTGGGTGTGTGTTTCTTAAACCAGGTATACATGTAGGGATGATTTGAAGAGTTTACATAGTACCTATGTCCATATCTTTGGAAATTTTTGGTATATGTTATCTTAAAACAAGTACAGATGAGTTTTTAAAAGAAATCACAGTATAAATGATTTTCCCGAGCATTTTACTAACAAATTTGATACAAATGTGTGTTGAATTATCAACATGTGTGAACTTAGTCTTCTTTCCTTCCCTTTTTTGGTGATATTCAATGTATAGCTTATCTTTTTTCCTAGCTGATATTCTGAGGCAAAACAATGGGTTTGTTAGCACTGAAACATGAATCAGGCTGCCCCATTTGAGGGTTTGCCTGCTTCCCCTCCAGGCTGTGACTGACCTGATGGAGAGCGTGGATGCTGCTCCGAGAAGGCCCAGCTGCTTTGTTATTCCTAGCTCCGCTTTTACCTGTGTAGGGGTTTTTGCTGGGACTTGACCTTGGATGCCATCTGTTACTATTTTTCTCCATGTTTTCTTTCTAGATGTTTTTGGAGAGTTGCTATATCTCCATGATTGTAAAACAAATGTTGGGCCCTTCCTTCCTTCCTTCCTTCTTTCCTTCCTCTCTCCCTCCTTCTCTCCCTCCCACCCTTTTCCTTCTTTCTTTCTTTCTTTCTTTCTTTCTTTCTTTCTTTCTTTCTTTCTTTCTTTCTTCCTTCCTTCCTTCCTTCCTTCCTTCCTTCCTTCCTTCCTTTCTTTCTTTCTTTCTTTCTTTCTTTCTTTCTTTCTTTCTTTCTTTCTTTCTTTTTGTGATATTAGGGATTTAATGCAGGACCTTCCCACTGAGCTACTTCTCTAGCTCTTTTTAATTTTAAATTTGAGGAAGGCTCTCACTAAATTGGTAAGCTGCCCAGGCTGAGTATGAACTTGCCATCCTCCTGCCTCAGCCTCCCAGAGTGCTGAGATTACAGGCGTGTGGCACTGCTCCTGGTTATGAACTTGCCATATTTTTTTCTTTTGCTTCCTGTGTGGGCGTTTCAGTGAGAGGTTGGAAGAGATTCAGGGTTCAGTTTTAAACCAGAAGTATAACATCATTTTATCTTCTCTGTGTATTTTAATCAGGAGAGTGATGTGCAGATTTGGGTTAAAAGACAGATTAGAGAGGAAGCATGGAGATTAGTAAGGAAGCTACAACTGCATGTTAAACTATCCGAGGATGCTTTAATGCAGCATAAAATAAAGTTCTAATCTGAATGTAATTGGATATACCCAACTTCAAGGAGTGAAAAGATTTGGCATCAGGAGATCTGAGCTTTAACCTTAGTTCTAACTAATTCTTACCAGCTGTGGAAGCTCAAACAAGTGTTTTAACGTCTTTAAATCTTGCTTTATTTGTGACGATTAATTTTCTAGGTCAACTTGACTGGGTTAAAAGATGCCCAGAGACCTGGTAGGATATTTCTGGGTGTGACTGTGAGGGTGTTTTCTGAAGAGCCTGGTGCCTGAGTCAAGGGGGACGTCCCCTCTCCTAGGTGGGTGGACATCATGGGATCTGTGGAGGGCCCAGCTGGGACGGAAGGCCAAAGAAGGATGGATTGTTTCTTCTCAAATGGGCCGCAGCCACCTTCTCCTTCCTTGGACACTGATGCTCACAGTTCTTGATCTGAAAGTTATGCTATTAGGTCCCCCGATGGTCAGGCCTTGGGACATGGCCTGGATAATGCCGCTGGCTTTGCTAATTCTGCAGCTTGCAGATGACAGATCGTGAGACTTCGATTCCAAATTGCACGAGCCAGTCCCCCCAATACCCTCTCATGTATCTATGCGCAGATATCCTCGACTTCACGATGGTGTAACAGACATTTAGTGGAAACCCGACTTCAGACGTTGAGATCTGACCCTCGTCTGGGCTGCTCAAGCGCAGGGTAATACTGGTGCGATCCTGGTCAGTGGCAGGAGCCGCAGCTCTCAGCCTGCAACGCGATCAGGAGGGTGGACAGCCCGCCCTCTGCAGGTGCGGTGCGGCGGCTCTGATGCTTGCTGAGTGAGGGGTATGGGACGCCTTTCTGACTTGAGATATTTTCAATTTACGACGGGTTTAGCAGGACATAACCCTGTCACACATCAAGGAGCGTCTATATACCTATCGGTCCTGTTTCTCTGGAGAAGCCCGACGGACGTAGCTACGCGCCATCAGGAGCAGTCTCCAGTTTGTGGCACTGCCTGACATTTGAGGATTTCATTATTCCAAATGCAGCCCTGAGCGGTGTAGACCGCGAGCATGGTCAGGGACTGGCTGGAGCAGGCAGGGCGTGTGACAAGTTCAGACGGGGAGAGCAGGACCATTCCCAGAGGGCTCCTCTGGGAGCCACGTCTGCTTCATGCGCTAAGGTTTCTGTGCTTCTGGTTTGTTTCCAGAAGGAGTAAAGGAGAAGACATGCTTGGATTTAAACAAGACATTTAAATCCAGTATGTTAATATTTGGGTACACAATCTATGCGATAATTCATCAGAATTTTCCCAGTTACACAGTCTTCATTTGGGGCACAGAACCGGCTCTGTGCATACAGATTGTGACGCAGGGGTGTGAATACTATCACTGCGGTCGGGAGATGAAGTAACGTGCACGGGCCTGCGTAGAAGGCGATGGACAGACTCGATTCTGCCCACAGCGCCGTGGTGCCAAAGACTGACTTTCTCACCGAGCTGGCTGTGTTCACTCCTGGGCCCTGCAGGGATGGCTATGCGCTCCATAGCAGAATCGAGGAAATTTGATCTTTTTGGTGGGCCCCTTAAGGTCAGTGGCTGTATTTCATCAACTTTCTAAGCCCCACGATGGGCGGAATTACTGGAGCGTGTGGCAGACGCACCGTAAATACAGTGAAGTGGAGTTGAAGGACACAGGACCAAGGGGGCCGAAGGGGCTCACACTCGCTTTCTCAACATGCCGTCTGAATTTGTTCTGGAGTCCTGGCCTGAATTTCTCCCTCCAAGCGCTGATCTGGGAGGGCGCGGGACTCCAAGTATTTGCTCGCAAGTTAATTTGGAGATCAACAAGGCAATCTTGGCACTGAGGGGGACAGAGTGATGCCTTCAGGCTGGTGTTGAAGCCAAACAATTAAGTTCATTAGCAGTAATGAAACACAGAGAAGATGAGCGGTGGGGAAAGGCCCAAGTGGAAAACAAACGCGCAATGTTCTCCTTTCACTCTCCTTTCTCTCTCCCTCGCTTTCTCTCTTCGTCTCCGAATGAAAGTCGCTGACACTCCAGGCATTATTTACTCTGCTCCCCGCAACCAGAAACTACTGCTCTCCTGAATAATAGCAACTAATCATGGGGAGAAAAAAACCTTTTTAAAAGGCCTAATTCAAAGCAGGTTGGTATAAAAAGGCAGATTTTGCATTTTGAAAATATAAATGGATCAGTGCAGATTCTAAGTTCCCTAAAGACCAGGACCAAATCCTTCTCTTTCTCTCTCTCCCTTTCTCTCTCTCTCTCTCTCTCTCTCTCTCTCTCTCTCTCTCTCTCTCTCTCTTTCTTTCTGTTTCTCTCTGTCTCTTTCTGTGTTTATATTAGGGCTGGGCCATGCTTGGCACACCACAGGTGTCCAAATTGTTTATTGCATTGCTTTGGAGAAACCAAATGTTTCTCTGTTGACCTCTGTTTGAAGCTCCTGTGCTGTCCCTCGCCAGCAGCTTAGTTCGCCTGGCAGAACCCGGAGGCCCGACACAAACTCCCCCACACCTCTCCACCAATCCGGCCCCTGGAGGGGACACCAGCAAAGTAAATGCAGAGACGCAGACAGGCCTGAGGGGACGGGGGAGTGGCGCAGGGGAAGGTGCATCAGTTCTGCGGCAGGTGTGTACTGTGATGTGCTTCTAATAGGCAAAATAAAATTGTAGTCACCGCCGTAAAAGACTTTTGTGCTGCGATTTATTAATCAGGGTCTGGGGAGATGGATGACACAGAATGACTAGGCAGCGTTAGGCTGACCCCGGGTCCTTCTGCAGAGTAGCTCTGTGCATGGGTGCAGATGTTCACATCTGCTTTTGTTAGAGACCCAAACTCCTACATCGCGGTGTGAAGTTAATGAAGGCCTCGCATTATTGCCCACATTCCTTTAGCAAAGTAAACCGTATCTGGCCAACCTGGAAATGCAATGAGTTAATTAAGGGAGAATCGTCTATGATTTCCTTTTCCATTATAACTGCCCCCTCCGCCCTTCCCCGCCCCCACACGGACGGGGTCCTCGCCCCCCTGCAAAGCTAAGCAGTGAAATTGCCTCTTGCCCCATGTGCCAGAATGATTAATGGAGGGACTACAATGAGGTCAATTAGCCAGGGTCGGCTTGAGGCTGAAAGGTGGAGTGTGTTTCTTTATTGAACACCGCATTCACGCTCCAAACGGTGACCCGCCCTGCGGTGATTTATTACGGGGGCAGCCCTCTGATCGCTTACCTTCGGCGCGGGTGCCTTGGCTTTGAAAACCGGGTTTTCACTGTCAATTAACACCGGACAAGGAGATCCATTCAAAATCTGAAACGCATACCTAATAATGGAGTCGGGGGAGTGAGGAGGGGCGTGGCCAAGAGAGGAGAGAGGCGGCCTGAGAGCCTGGCTGTCCTGCCAAGGGGACACCAGGCTGTGGACCTGAGCGACCACGAACTGAGCTTTCATTTGAGGACTGAAATGTTTTGGGTGTGCGAGCAGGTCACCCTGCTTAGTAACAGGATTTCAGAGGGGTCCCTTTGTCAGCCCCAAAGGGCGCTGACTTTTCTAGACGTCAAAGGTCCTCAAAGAAACTTAGCAGTTTCCATGGATACTTAAAGCAATGTTCGTTTGT
The DNA here is from genome assembly GCA_004026905.1 of Hystrix cristata. Taxonomy (NCBI): domain Eukaryota; kingdom Metazoa; phylum Chordata; class Mammalia; order Rodentia; family Hystricidae; genus Hystrix; species Hystrix cristata. The sequence goes on from PVJO010012411.1 coordinate 21,434, forward strand.
TCCTTAGGTAAGAGAGATTCCAATGAGAGTCTGCTGCATTTTCAGACAAGGATTTGTAGCATCCAGTATACCGGGATGGGTTGATATTTGTATTACAAGTATCAAGACAGGAAGTAGACTTTTCAGCAGTAGTCAAGGCTATTGGGTGGTTAAGCACATTTCCTCCTGCTGTTAATCTTAGGAACTTTACAATACTGTAACAGTGTGGCCTTGCCGCTGGGAATGTCCACAAGTACGTCAATGGGTCGGGATCTACGGCTCTTGGTCTGCCACATTCTCTGGGAGCTTGTTCCCAGTGTCAGCGCAGATCACCCCTCACATCCTTCAGGTCTTTGCTCAAGAGGTCCCTTCTTGCAGAGATGTCCTTGGCCACTTAATCAACTGGCAACTCCTCTCTCACCTTCAGGTTTATTTTTCTCCTTGGCTTTCATCACTATCTGACATAATCTGCTTTGGTTTTGTGGTTTGGTTTTAACTAATGTATCCACTCATTGTCTGTGTCCACCACACGAATGAGCCCCACAGGAGCCTTTTGTTTACTAGGATACCTCAGTGCCAAGGAGATAGGAATGGACACAGGATGCTTTCCTCTCGCTGCACATATTTCTCTACAGACCATGTATTTTATTGGTTTTAAAACTGTTTCAGGCTTGGGGACTCAGCTCAGTGGTAGAGCACTTGTTCAGCGAGGGCAGGGTCTGGGTATGGTCCCCAGCACCACCAAAAATGAGGTACATTTTATTCAGTATTTCGTTCTTCTTAGGTCAGTCTATAAATGACAGTGCTAATGATGGTGGTGATGGTGATGATTTTAAATTTTATTATAGCACCCCATGCCTGTCGAAACAGTTACGCCTGTCAAAGCACCCCGTGCCTCTCTAAGCCTCTATTTCCCTATATAAAATGAGATAATATTCTTAGTCTAGTAATAATCCACTTTGTGCATTTTGTGTGCATTAACTGAGATGAGAAGCACATAGTAGGTCCCTAACACCAACTCTTCATCTTTTGTAGCTGAGCCTTAGAACAGTCATCTCCATGACACACTTAGAGCAAGAGAGTAAATGATCCATATCTTGTGTAAGAAATACTCACAGTGTTCAATCACTTTCCCAAAGTGACTCAACAAATCCATAAAGGAGGTAGATCTTTAGGGCTCCCCATCTCCCTGGCAACGGCCCCATCCCAGTCCCTGACCTGTTAGGAGCCCAGTCACGCTGCAGGAGGTGAGAGGCAGGTGAGTAAGCCAGCAAGCAAAGCTTCCTCTGTAGTTCCTGCTGCTCCCCACGGCTCACCTTATCACCTGAGCGCCACCTCCTGTCCGATCAGGGACGGCGTTAGACTCTCATAGGAGCATGAAGCTCACTGTGAACTGTGTATGAGCCAAATGTTGGCTGCACACTCCTTATGAGAACCTACAATCTTTATCTATTACTAGAAAAACAAAAATAAAGCGTGCAGCCGGGGATTTAGTTCAGTGGTTAGCGTGTTTGCCTCGCAAACATGAGGCCCTGAGTTCGATTCCTGGTACCAAAAAAAATAAATAAATAAAGTGTACAATGTCATAATATTAGAAATAAGGTTCACAATAAATGTAACACATTTGAATCATCCCAAAATGACCACTCTTCCTCCAGCCTCCAAAAAACTGTCTTCCATGAAATAAGTCTCTGTTGCCAAAAAGCTTTGGGACCACTGGTAAACTACTGGCTTTATGCCTTTATATTTCTTGGCCATAAATGGAAACTTCTCTTCTTGGCTTTTATTATTTAGAAATAAAGACATTACACTAAAAAAAGTAAACTTGATTCAATCTTGAGAACGATAGGGAAGCTGCTGATGCCATTAGGGAAGCAGGTTTTAAAAAGACATAGGCCCCAAATGCTTTCTCCTCTGGACAGAAATGATACATTCACATGCCCAACATGGCCACTGGCAAAGCCACAGGTGTCTCCTTTGTTCGTTGCCCTTCACTCCTTTCTGTCCTATTCTTGAAAGCACAGTGGAGTGAGCATAATGGGAACGGTTTGGATTTTCTCTAATATGGAGCAGGGTTATTTGCGAACAGTATGCATTAACATTAACACTTTACTGTCCCTGTGGTGGAGTCCAGTAGGCCGGTACCCTGGTGCCACATCTGGGAGCACGTTCCAGGCCAGGGGACTGACCCTGTCCCTTCTCTGGGCTTGCGGAGTTGTCCTCACCCTGGATTTCCCATCTGCAATTGACATGCGGAAGGGCAGTGCCGCAGTGAACAAGTTCCTCCACCAGCAATTAGCAGTAGTATCTCTCTGCTGACTTAGAATGCGCCAACTTCTCTAATGAGAAAATAAAAAGAATTAGACCAACCTTTCTCCAGATCTGTCCTGGTTTCTCTGCCCTTCTCCCCCAGGAGAAACTTAATGACAGATGTGTGAGTTTGGAAAGACCATTTTGGTTGTTTCTTTCTTTCTCAATTGCAGATTTGTTCCTCCGGAATGTCTCTGGAAGCGTCATCTCATCCCACTTTAAATGCACGAGTCAGTGGGACTTCCCTGGAATTCTCCTGGGAAGTCATTCTGCCAGCTTGAGAGTCTCTCATGATCAGCAGACAGTAGCTCCCTCTGTTTAGAATTAGCTTAGAAATAGGGGGCATGGGGACAGCGTTCCATGTCTTGGATGTGTTCAGTGTGGGATCCCAGCCAGCGGAGCAGCCGTCTCGCTGCTTGTAGTGTGGTGCTGGGGGGACCACAGCACTTGGGTCAGGGGTCTGGCTTGCATTCAATTCTACTCCTTACCACCTGTGTGTCCCTGAGTGCATTCTGGCCTCAGTTTCCTCATCCATACAAGGATATAGGCTTATCTATCAGCTTGGGACATGTTCCAAGACCGCCAGTGATTTCCTAAAACCATGGATATATCCTGTTTCTTTCTATGCACAGTCATGGCAATGTTTATCAATTAAGCAAAGTAAAAGATCAACAATAAAATAGAAATAATATAGCAGGATGCTGTAATAAAATTTAAGTAAATATTGTTTTCCTCCTTTTTAAAATATCTTACTGTATTGTAGATCTTAGCAAGCTCAATATATGTTTTTTTTTCTTTCCCTATGAAATTGAGAACTTTCACGACTTCACTTACAGGAAGCTCTTATGGCGTCTCTTTGGGGTGTCCGTATTACCAGCATCACTATTTTTGCCCCTGGGGGTCGCTATTAAGTAAGCCAAAGGTTACTTGAACACAAATGCTTTGTGCAATACCATGACAATTGCTCTAATACCCGAGACAGCTACTGAGTGACTAGCAAGTGGGTAGAGTAGAGAGTGTGGAGACACTGGACCAAGAGATGAGTCACAGTCCATGAATGACAATGTAGGACAGTATGACAGCCAATAATGATATTTGGAATGGTGTGCATTTTAAAACTTTTAAATTATTTACTTCTGGAACTTTCCATTGGTATTTTCAGATCACAGTTAACCACGGCATTTGAAACCGAGGAAAGCAAACTCAATATAAGGAGCAATCACTACACTCACTTTGCAGAAGTGTTAGGAGAAGTGAATGACAGAAATGTGCAAAAACACCTTGCTCATGCTGGGGGACATCAGAAAGGGGACACAGGAGAGTATCTCTCATCTCCAGTAACTATGAACCCCAGAAAGCCACGTGTACCTTAGGAACCTCCACATAAAGGTGACTCTGGACGAAGACGGGACGCTTGTGTGGAAGGAGCCAGGCTGTGGGGACTGCTGGGACCAGGCGGCGTGGGGCTGGTTCAGTGGCAGCCCCACTGCTGCCGTCCCGTCTTCTGAGCTGGAATGCTGTTAGGTCAATTGAAAGGAGGTGGACAAAGAACAGCAACCTCTCACGAGCTGCTGTGAGCATCAGCAGCCCCTGCAGGGTCTCGGAGGGTGAGCAGGAATAAACCAGGCCTGTGTGTGAGAGCTTTGCTCACAAGGCAACAGAAGCCAACATGGGCAAAAGTGGTGGTTCAAGTTTAAGTCTGTAGCTACATGAAAGTGGGCCAAAGCTAGATGATGGGGCTGTGTGGCAGAATGCTGGGTAGGTTAGGGGCATCCTGTGCTCTGTCTGCCACAGCATTAGGGTCCCAGGGATCCTTAGAGTGAGAGGGCAGGTTTGGCTAGCAGGTATAGTACAAAGAAAGTGGAACCTGCATCTTGGTTAGGAAACCTCAGGAGAGGTCTGGAGTATCAAATCCCAGGGAAGAGGCTGAGGACTAGATGCTGATCCAAAGTGAAGGACAGGGAAGGCAGAAGGAGCAGAGCCCTGTGGCAGAGAGCAAGAGCGAGAGCGAGCGAGCGAGAGAGAGAGAGAGAGAGGGAGAGAGAATGGGATTCTGGGACAGGAAGGGACCATGAAGTCACTTGCCGACTTGCTTGGGATGATGGGATTAGAAGTAAGATTGAACAAGGATGCTTCTCTTTAATCACTTTCTTCTCCATCTCTCTGCCCTTTTTCTGTTCTCTCCCGTGCTGCAGATCTGTGGACAACTTCTGTTGGCAAAATGCTCTCGGAAAACCAAGGGATGACAACTTAGCATCTAGCACAGCTTTTCTCCTCTGGTGTTTGCACAATGTTAATTTAAAAAATAAAGGGAACTATATACAGGAAAAACATAGGAAAAAACCCATATTTTTTTCACATATATTATATATATCTTTTAGATTTTTTTTCCATTCTGGGGATCAAATGCAGGGCCTTGCACGTGTTAGGCAAGCACTCTACTATTGAGTTGTATCTCTAACCCTCTTGGACCTTAGAAATAGTGGCTCAAACACCGTCTATCATATGAGTTCAACGTGGACAAGGCCTTTGTCTTTTTCTCTTTGGCAGAGGACCTAGAATAAGGCCCTGGCACACAGTACAGGATTAATAAATAGCTGTTAACTAATGAAAAAAGTCAGTTTTCCCAAAATTATTAGATCACAAAGCATTTTTCCAGGAAAATTCCATTCAATGCTCCACTGAACATGCTTCACTATTAAATGGTGGTCTGATGGAATGGGGGCATGGAATCAGATTCCAAGAGCTTTAGACTCAAATTTAACCCAGTTAACTGTACCGGGGTATGAAGAATTAGGGGCGAAGCCCCTTGCTATTAATGAATGAATATGATGGAAGTACGCCGTGTACGTTCTTGGAGGAGGCAGCCACTCACCTGGACCTGATGGAGGATGGGGAATACTGAGCCACAAATCACTAAGAACGTGAATTATCTTTGAATGTTCTTCTCCATTTCTTCTGGGTTTTGGTACATTGTTACAAGAGAACTTAATAGAAATCTATACAGAGGTAACCTAACACATGTGTGTTTCTGCTGAAATTCACTCCTAAACAGGCTTTCCCAATCTTTTCTGGCAGAAAGGAAGTAGATCCAAGCTGGGACCTCTGAATGTCTCCCTGTGCATGGAGGACAGGTGGCGCCCTGCCAGTATGCGGGGCTCAGAGCTCCTAAGGGCCTGTTTCCCTGAGTTGCTCTAGATGGTGTGCTGTCCCATCCAGAACAGAGGGTTTGGGCCAAATACTTATTTTCACAAGTATTACCTCAAAACAATCCCACGAGTTAGGCCAGGGTTGAGATGGGGGCTCATTCTTACCACCATTTACTAGCAAGGGGAACTGTGGGGCTGGAAGCAGTTAGCTACTCAAGTTCACTCGTCTGGTAAAAGTGGCGAACTGGGGTTGCAAGGTGGACTTTCTGCAGGAAGCCCCGTCACAGACAGCTGTGTCCTTCTCCCAGTGTGTTCATGTCCATGTGCACATCTGTACATGTATCTGCATTCTGTTTTCCTAAAGCTACAGAAAAACGAAAACTTTAATAAATGTGGCCGTAGATACTGAAACAGCCCTTTGTGATATAGCAAGGCAAGCCTATTAATAATTGGTACACATTTGCTACACCCTTTTATAAATAAAATGTAATGCAAAGTGAGTGAGTCTGAGAATAAAAGCTCATGTCACAAGGAGGAGAAAATCCACTCATTATGAGATTGTAGAGTGCTTCCTTCCTAATTTATGTTTTTTTTTTTTTCTTTTGTGCCAGGGATCGAACTCAGGGCCTTGTGCTTGTAAGGCAAGCACTCTAACCACTGAGCTAAATCCCCAGCCACTTTCTTCCTAATTTAAACCTAACTCTTTAAGAGGAAAAAATTAGAATTATGTCGTGGGAAGAGAAGTGGAGTAAGAGTCCAGAGACTTGGGTTTTCGTCTCAGCTCTGTGACTAATTAGCTGTGTGACCTCGCCAGGCAACTTAGTGTCTCTGGACCTCTGTTTCTTCATTTGAAAAGACGGGCTCCGTCCAATAATCTCTGAAGTCCTTTGCAGTGCTCAAAGGCTGCGAGTTTAATAACTACTGAGCTCTTGATAAGAACACGGATGGGTGTCTGGAAATGTAATTTTAATTGTTACTGTTATCGAAAGCGCCTATCACGGGTCTGTTTGAATATGTCACTACACAGGTTAGCACATATGGCTCCTGGAGGAGGGCTTGCTCTTTCTGTGCACACCTTGGTCTCTTTCCTGGCTCTGGTTCCTCCTCGCTTTTCCTGACACCTTCCTCTCGTGGGGACTGGGGTCCTGCCTGGTTAGGGGGTCCCCTCCTCCTACACGGCTGCCTGGAACTGCAGACCCCCTTGTTCCGGATTTCCTGTGGCTGGCTCTTGCCTGGTCACACAGTCTCTACTTGCTTGAGCAGACTTCACTCCACTCAAGGCTCTTGGTCCTTGCTCTTCTTACCTGTTTCCTCTAACTTGCTTCCCTGCATTACTCTGAGCCACTATTTGAACAAAAATTGGATCTCCCTGAGTGGTGCAGAAAGGGGGCTGGAGCAGTTAGATAGGAAGGACAAAATGAATGTCTGTGGGGTCCTTTGTTTTGCTCTTGTGAGGAAATAGGACTTGTGCAGTCCTCCCAGGACCCAAATGACTTCTGCAGGCTTTAGCAGGACCTGGCTTTTCTGCCTCTGCACTCCCCTGGCACTGGCAATGTCTCCCACCAACCCCCTCGCCCTTCCCACCTCCCAGAGCCATCTCAGATCCCACCTCCTCAGACTGCCAGGACCGCCAGCCTGAGTGGCCTCTCCTCCTCTGTAATGGAATCTATATTATTCAATGGTCTCTAGAGGGACAGACTCAATACAACATATGATTATACAGGAATTTATTAGGTAGTAGTACAGGATCAGGAGCAGAAGAGTCCCAATTGCTGTCTGCAGGATCAGAGGTGGAAGAATCCAAAATGGCCGTCTATGCACTTGTGGGTCAGACGGTCCATTAGTACTTAGAGGCTGAGGGGGCATGTGGAAACGCACCGTAAAGTCACCATTGAGTGTGTGTTTGGAAGGCTAAGTAGTCTGCGGTGCAAGGCTGAAGAAACTGGAGACCAGTGTCCAAAGGCAATGGCAAACACGAGAATGCCTCCAGAAAGGGAAACACTTCCTTCTTCTTTGCCTTTTTATTCTGTCTAAACTATAAGCCTATTGGTTGTTGCCACCCACATCTTGGGTAGGTCTTTCTCCTTCAATTTGCTGGGCCACATGTCAATCATCCCCAGATATACCCAGAATCTACTAATCTGCTAGGCAGTCCTTATTCAAGGTGACAGTATTAGGATTAACATCACAGCACACCACTACTTTCTATAGCTTGTCTCTGCACAGAGCCCCGTTGTCTCCTGCTTTTTCAATATCAGCTGAGAGGTCACTATTCCTCCAAGAAGCCCTCCCTGACCACCCAAACAGATCAAATTCTGCTGCTATAGACACTCATGGCTCTCTGTGCTTTTCTTCCTTCTCACTTGTAGGTTGGTAATTGGTAATAGTGTATTTATTTGAAGGAAAAGCTGATCACTGAGTGTCTCTCTCCTATGAAGGCAGAATCTGGTGTCTTCTGTTCACCACAATATTCCCCATTGTAGCACCTGTGCACTTACAGTCCTTACACAGCTCGCTTACATCTTTGAAGTTTTACGCAGATCCTAATGACCTACCTGAAGCTCTCTTCTCTTCAGCTAGTCTGCAACCTCTTTGAAGGCAGGGTGGCCCCACCTTTCTGCTTTAGCTTCAGAGTCTCAGCACTGCTCAGAATAAACATAGACTGGGGAGGCATTTCATCTTAGGAGATGCTCTGTGTGGGTTTAGACCCCGTGAACTGTGAGGAGTTCCTCCTGATCTCCTGTGCAGGGGACAAATTACCACTGAAGGTCAGAGTTGTAGAGAAATGAAAAGGAGACATGCTCGCCCTGGCAGAAGGCTGCAGGGGGTCCTCAAAAGAGAATACTGACTGGAGGCAGTGTTGGGGTGTGGGGTGGCTGGGAAGAGGCTTGGTCTTGGGGTTTGGGGCCCAGTTCCACCCTGCCTGCATCCTACGGAGGGCGCTCAGCCTTCCCAAACTTCAGTCCTTCTCCTTCAATGTGTGGAATAGATGCGGCATCACCTGGGGAGCTGCAGATCCCTCCTCACAGGTGGATGGATGGCAATCAATTTTCAGGATCCCACAATAATCAACACTTGCCAGGCGTCTGGACCCAGGCTGCCATTCCCTTCTGGGTTTGTAACGAAATTTCCTTCGGTGTCCTTTTCTCCATACAAGATGGCAGCGGGGGGGGAGTGGAGATGAGTACAATTGGCTGCCTTCTCCCTGCAAGGCAGTAAAGCGTTGGCTGGGTTAATATATGTGAAAATATTATGGGATGACAACGTTGATTTAAATGCAAGAGGTGGTTATTTACAGTCTTAAACTGAGACTCGCACAGCTCTGGTTGCCCACCTTTAACACATTCCACAAAAACTATGGGGACTCAAAGAACTCCAGAATGTGATGATTGAATTCAGAAACTCTGTTTTGGTTGGCAGTCTCCTGGAGCAGTTGTCTCATGCGAGAAGGAGGAAGCTTTATGGATGGGCTGTGAGGAAGAAGCGTGTGAGGGCTGGTAGCAGGCTGTGCCTGTGGAGAGGGAAGCCTCACCTTGGCTGACTTGCTGAAGGAGCCCTTGTCAGTCACAGAGGATTAAGAGGCCATGCACTTGAACTGCTTCCGGCCAAAGACCAATCTAATTCTGTGCAGGACAGAGTGGTGAACAGTATTTTGGGGATGCACAAGTAGGACAAACCAGGAGAGAAATGTTTACCAAAGACCCATGAACACATTTTAAAGCATCAGTTCCACACATTTATTGATGTATTTTGTGGAAAGCCTTAAGCGGAGGAATTAAACTTGAAAGCTCTGTAGTCAGACAGATCTGAGTTCAAATCCTGCCTCTACATACAAGCTGGGATAAATTAGTTTTCCTTTATGTGCCTCAGTTTCCTCACCTGCAGGGGGATAATAATATGCCTACTTCCAACAATTATTATGAGGATCAAATGGAACATATATGGGGGTTTGGTAAACGTTAAGTACTATTATTCTGATTATAAGCACGGTATCACCTCTACCAGGCCAGCTCTTAGTTGTTTGAAATTATTGGTGCTTTTTAATCCTAGAGTTCTGGGAGGAGCCTGGTGGACTACTAGCAGGCAGCATAGAGGTCTTGGATTCTGGTGGCTGTGCCACTAACTGGCTTTGTGACTTTAAGCGAACCCCTCAGTTCTCTGTTTTCCCGGTTCATAAAATGAGATCTGTGTGTGTTCAACATTGTCAGTTTTGAGCCCCAACATGTCAGAGACTTGCAGGTGATGTTAAAAAAAAAAAAAAAGTGGCAACTACAGAGCTATGCTAGTGCGGGGACGGGACTGCACCTTTGAAATCTTGTGATGGGGCAGCGTGGCCGTGGAGCAGGACTGGGAATGGTGGGCAGCCTCTGCCCAGGTGGAGCAGGGACGGGAGGACGCAGGAAAGACCAGTTGTTCAAAGGCCTCTTGAAAAAGGGAACACCGGAGGCCTCAGTCGATTATAAAACAGACATCTGTAAGCCGCGGTCTGGACCAAGAGAGCTCTGGATGGTTGCAGGGCTGGAGGTGGACACACGTGTCGCCATCACGTGACCCTGTGGATCCCTCACGGGGTGGGGGCTGTACACAGCTCTGCGGTCAGCAAGGAGATCGCACCTGTCTGCCGGCCCTGGTGGGGGGCGTCCGCGGCCCCGCTGATTGGTCCGGCGTGGACAGTGCGGACACGCCTCTGGAGCCCAGCGCTGCTCGCTCTTTGCCTGCAGGTAGCTCATCACGCGCAGGCCCATTTCCTTAGTGAAGGGCCCATCGTAGGGGCCCTCAGCCCGCACACTCAGGCAGACTCCAGCCACTTTAATTTCTGGCTGGGAATCAGCGACTTCCCAACGCTTCCCACTCGCTCCAGATGTTGCTGCAAAATCTTCCACGCCCGCCCTGCCTCCACCCGCAGCCCACACTCACCTTGTCTCTGTCCTTCCTTACTCCGGGGCCCTCCACTTCCACGCCTTCCCCTCCGCGCTTTGGTCGTCCCTTCCTCCTCGGTTTCATCCCTGCCAAATACGTCCTGATTTTTAAAGGTCCTGCAGTTTGAAGTCCTGGCAGGGGGAGGCAGCAGCGTTTGACCTTCCCTGGTCACCAGGCCGTGTGGGTGGGGAGGCTCTCACACTCTCTGTCTCCGAAAAAAAGAAATTACACACCTCCCCTTTCAAATACAAAAAAAAAAAGGAAAAGAAAAAGAAAAAAAAGAAAAGAAAGCAAGAGAGAGAGAGAGAGAGAGAGAGAGAATTTGACATTATTGTATAATTTAAAACTGCACAGCCTAGAGCCCACAAAACCGAGCATGTAATTACACACTTACTAGAGGTAACAGCAGTGCTGATAATTATTCTTTACACAGGAGAGACCCTGCTGATATCCCACAGTCAGAAAGTGGGAACTACAATATCTTTAATACCATCCGCAGAGACCCTGGTAAGCAGAAGAGAAGTATGAGAAAGCTCACAGGGTCCACAGCAATATCTTCATTGCGCCGGAATGTCAGGGGCTTGAGCACAACAGAAATCAATAGTTTCTAGTACATTTTTTTGGTACAATTTTTTTTATGACCCAACCTGAGAAAGTACAGGAAAGGCAGGGGTACAGTACAGCAGCAAACAAAACCTCCTTAACAGAGGGCCTGTCTGTTTAGACGTGTTATGTAACGTCAGTTTATGAGACAGAGACACACTCTTTATCAGAGCAAGGAACCAGTGCAGCTGGAGCAAAATGCTGGCTCTGGGATGCTTGAACAGGTCCTTCTCCTTGTGTCTCACATGCAGGCAGCACTCTCACCCATCAGGGGCTGTGCAGCTGTGCAGTATTAAATCTCGAAAGAGAGGAGATAGATGCACGTGCCCTCCTTTGTAGGCACTTAGCCATTTTCCTCTATAAACAGAAACAGAATCGGTTGCATCTTTAAAAATAAGAGACAAAACATTAGTTGAAACACAGAGAAAATGGAAAGCAATTGTCGGTGAATTTGACAGTGAGGTGAAGGGTTTTGGGGTAAAGAAATTAAAGAACAGTTTTAATACTAGACTTGCTTTGAAAGGGAGGTCATTATACTCTTTGCCCCTCTGGGGTAACCACATAAGCTTTGACAAATGGTTGCCTCTTTCTGTGGTATAACTGTAGAAAAATTTGCAAGTATGTGGTTTGCTGTTTAAAATATGCACCCTGACTGTGTGCTGATGCTCTGACTCGACCATTTGTATTATCAGCTGGGCTAATAATCCACTTTGATAGAGTCATTGTCCAGTCGGAATGGCAGCCCATTCTTGTCTGAGGCTAAGGGGGAGGACACTCAACTGACTGATTACTTACTGAGTCAGGCATAAATAGATGGATAAATTTATGTATACTACTTATTTAAGGCTCGTACCCACTCTTGGGTTAGGTGAGATCCCTCTATCTTGAAGATGGAAAAAGACTCACACGAGTGCACTTGGCCCAGGTCACACAGCCCGTAAAGAGAGAAAAGCAAAGGCTCCACTCACTCCTATCAGCTGGGTTTGGTCAGAGGCTCCATGACGATGTTTCGCTGTAAAACCCAGACGATAAGGGCCAGGCCGGTGAGTTTGAAGGGATGTGCATCCCCTGGCAGGGAGGCCCTTGGAGATCTTTTCTACAGTGCATTTTGGTGAGGACATCACAAAAAACAAAGAAACACCGCAGCAGGAGGAGCCTTTGCTACCTCCCTGGGGGAAACCGATTCTGGGGGACGCAGACTCCAGGCTGATCTGCAACCTGAGCCCAAAGAAAGCAGCAGTATAGTACTTGGTGACCCAAGAAGAAGGAGTCAGGGGACAGGCCGGTATATACAGTGGGCGAGCACTAAAGAGGACACTGGTGTGAGAAGCAAGAGCTGAAATCAGAGAATTCAAGGCCATAAGCTGAGTTACGTCCTCTGAGCATCTTTAGTTTTCAGGGGTGCAGGGCTGCTGCAGACATTTCCGCTGCGGCTCCTAGCTTTTTGGTATGATGTGGTGGAGTGGGGGCCAGGAGATCCAGGTGCTGTTAATTTAAAGGGGCTGTATTAGCAGGCCCGGGGAAAGGCAATGACAGGTGTGGGAAGGCCTGAGCACCAGCAGCCACAGACCATTTGCTCTGCATCTCCCATGTGGCTGCTCTGGACACACTGTCATCTGCTGTTACTCCGAAGGGGCAGGGAAGCTGATCAGGACTCTGCGATCAGCTGGACCAGCCCTGAGCATGTTTCAGAGTGAATCAGAATTTGTCTCTGGATCTGTGTGTCTGCTTTGGGCCACTTCAGCAACCCCAGCCCAAGAGCTGGGAAGAAAACCTGTGGTGTGATCTACCATAAAGGGACTCTTGATATTACCTAAGGCTTCTATTCTGCAACCCATGGAGAGAGAACGGGGAAGGATAGTGTGACAGAGTGGACCTTGCCTGGCATCCCCTGAAGTCCAGTGGTTGGTGCAGGTTACCCTGTGCGCTCTGTAAATCAGTCCCAAGATGTGCATCAAGTGCACGGGCTTCTGGAGGAGAATGAGAAGGGGCCTGCATGGTAAGGGAGGGAACCTCCTCTAGGGCCTGGTGCAGGCTAGAGGTCTGCACCCCAGAAGTCCATCGGGGCAGGAAGTGTGACCCTGGCAATCAGGACCGTTCTGCAGGCAGCCGCTACTGTGGCCCTGGCTGTTTGGATGTTGACTCTCGTAGTTTTTGCCCAAATAGACAGTGACCTCAGGAGCTGGAATGGCAGGAATCAAAGGAAAGGAGCAAGATGAGTTCGAGTTGGAGGCTCACAGCCAGGAACTTCCTCAGGTCCCTAGGGCAGAGTTAATTGGAGACAAGGCCTTTTAGGATCCCTAGTTTGGGATAATGACTCATCTATACAAATCCTTTCTCTTACCCTAGCCACGAATATCTGTTAAGATTAGCCGACCAGGAGCATAGTCTTTGGACTTAGAGGTGGTTTTGAGTTCTAGCTGAACTGTTTATCAGCAATGCAACCCGGGGCAAGTTATTCTCCCTGGCGTTCAGTTTCTTTACCTGTAAAGTGGGAATAAAACTCTCACCTTCGGGTTTGCCATTAAGGATAATTAATATGCTATTTGTCATTACACTGGTGCATAGTAGAGGCTCACTAAGAGTTCATTCCTCTCACCTCTTTTTTCTCTTCTGAAATTCCAAGGCATCAAAATTCAGGGACAATAACAGGACCACATGAAATGACACGGAATATCCCACTTAAGGGATGAAACTCAGGTTTGGGGAGCATCCAGGATGATAGTTGGCCTCCTGCATGGCGCCATTCAACCCCCCGGGAGTCTCCACTGGCGCGCCTGCTTTATTTCTAAATCCATGGCAGATTAAAGCCATCGCGAATGTGAGAAAAGATGCAGGAATTGTGATATACCTTCAGAGAAATAAAGCTGCTGATACCTCTTTGTCACCTCCAAGACAGTGGAGGCATATGGGGAGGGGGAAGGACAGAGTGCAGGAAATAAGTTTCCTTTGGCTCCTTCTCCCTTGCTGTTGGTAAACGGTGCTGCCGTCGTGTGCAAAGCCTGAGGGGCATTGGTGCCCAGGGCTTTCGATCATCGGAGGCTGCAGGACGCTCGTTCACTACTGCACGAAGGAAGTGAGGCTTATTAATAACCAGCCTGCCCCGAGATGGAAGGCCCCCTTCCCATTCATACTGCAGGAAAAACTCCTTTCTGCCCCTGCTGCCTTCTCCCACTTCCCTGCAGTTGGCAGGCAGGTGAGGGGACAGTGTAAAACATTTGACTTTGCTGTGTCTCTGTCTTTTCCTCCTCTGTCCTCCTCCCACCCCACCTCCCCCAAACCTTCCCTCCTTTGTGCAAATCTGTTTTCACCACAGGAGCACATGCTGTCTCTTCTAGCTACAACACTACTTGCTAATTCAACGATTCATCTTTAATGAGGCCCCCTGCCAATGTTTAAATAGCATTCAGAACAAAGAGGAGGCAATATTTCCCAAACAGCTGCTGCGGCCACATCCTCCCCGCTCATCTCTCCAAAAACTAGGAAAAATACATTGGTAGAAAAACACATGATTATGGTAACGGAGATACTACCTATGCATCTATCGAAGGCTATAGATACAGATGAGCTACTCGCCTTTAGGATTTAAGACATAATGCCCTAAAAAGTTTTGTTAGCGTCAAGTGGTGCTATTTAAATAGGAGGCTTCTCTTATGTAGATTCATTACTTCTGCTTCAGGGTGGTTTGGGAAATATTTGTGTAGAGGACAGAGCGGGTCACCTTTTAGCTCTGTATCTCCCTCACTTTAGGCTCTCAGCCAGGGGATGATCTTACTGGTAAAATGAAGGTCATGCAGTTTTCCTTTCTGGAGCTATAGCAGCTTAACTAGCACCATGTTTGGGAAGTAATAGACCTGCAGTTACATCTTCTTTAAATGCAGGATCTTCTGGAAGCATAAGAAATTGCAGAATCTGCGGGATTCTGGACCTTTGCTTGGGGAAGGCTGTGCCAGGGGCCCAGCCAATGAGGGCCACAGGAGAGGAGCCCTCAGACTGAGAATGTGAAGATGGCTCATCACCTGGGCTCATGAAGTTCACATGTACCTTTTATTATTTTTTCCCGGGGACTGGAGATTGAACCCAGGACCTTCACACTGAGCTACATCCCCAGTACCCCTCTCCCCTTTTTGAGACACAGTCTCACTCAGTTGCCCAGGGCTAGGATTAAACTTGGATCCTCCTGCCTCAGTCTCCCAAGTAGTTAGAATTGCAGCCATGCACCACAACACCTGGCTGTCTTTTATTATTTTCTAAAAGAAAGATTGAAAATAACAGAGAATAGGAAAACAATAACAAAAGCAGCCCCAAAAAACTAGAAAGAAGGAATGCATTCTAATAAGTTAATGACCTTTACAACAGAAAAATGGTAGACTTGATTTAAAAACATCCAAGTGATGATTTCTGAAAGGGAGGAAGCATAGGCCTTGGAAAAAAATTGACTTAAGAAAAAAAAACAAAAACCTTAACTTCAGGCGTAAGCTAGGAGATACAAACACAAATAAAGAAACCTTTTAGTTATTTGTGCAGGATAGTGCAGATGTTCAGAGAGGTACAGGGAAAGAGAAGGCAAGGGAAGGGAGTGGGAGGGAGAAAGCAGCCAGACCCGGTCTCTCCCCATCAGTGTACTTGTGAAATTCTTTCTTGAATTCCTTCTGATGCTTTCTTCTCTCCTTTTTCGTTTAGCCGTTTTGAAGCTGACTTCTTCTACTTGGTATTAAGACAAGATTACTAACTCATTTGTGAACCCTGCCAAGTATTTTGTACAGCACGATCCTATTTTTGTTAAGGAAATATATGCAACTGTCTACAAAATAAAGCCTGAATGTATACACCCTAGAACTGTAATGTTGGTATATTTGGGTAATGGGTTCATGAGTGCATTTTATTTTCTGCTTATGCCATTAATTATGCATGTGCTGTCAGGAAAAGGGCTGTTCGGCTCTTAGTAATGGACTTGCGTGGTTTAGCCAATCAGGTTGGCTACAGAGCTGAGTTATCTCCTTGGCCCCTGGAGGAGGGGACTCGGAGCGGTGATGTTTCTGCTTCAGAAGGGGCGTGTGGCTGCAGTGTGGACTGGAGTTGGCTGGAGGGAGACCCGCGGTGGATGTAAATGGGACGAGAAGGGGAAGCATCACTTAGAGAGGTTGAGGGGCAAGACAGAAGGGCTAAGCAGGCAAACCCAGGGTTCATGAGGAATCCTGCTGAAGATCAAGCTCTTTATGCCCATTGCCTATGGAGCTGAGGTGGTTAGGAATCATTGGCTTGCAAGGAACAGAAAGTCCTTCAGCTTTAAAGATTTTAAAGAAGGCTTCATAAAAGGATGCAGGGGCATCTCCTCGACCCAGTCATATAACAACAGATGGCCTCTGTCTGTCTGTCTGTCTCTCTCCTCTCTGCTCTTGTGTTTACAGCTCAGTATGCTCTAAAGCCGCCTCCTCATGGACACCAGGGAGAGCCACTCTCGTCTGTGTAAGCTCACTGATGATAGGAATGAATTGTTTCCTTTCTCTCTTGTCAATCACCAGAAAGCTGCGCAAGAGATGAACATTGGGTTTGAGTAATGAATGTGACGGGATGAGGGGAAACCCTTTGTAAACAGCAGCAGTCGGGGATGACCATGCTTGGTCCCTAGCCTTGGCCGGTGGAACAAAGCCCTGATGGGTCTCTCATCATCTCCTTCCTGCTGCCTGGAGCAAGTAGGGGGCGAGGCATGGCAGCCATCCTGGAGGTTGGCACAGAGGGTGGGGAGAGCTGAGTTCCTCCCTGGCACACACCAGCCTGGGCTGCATATGCCAACAGGTTGTTAAATTAACCTGTTCCCAGTGGGCTTAGTCACTGGTTGTTAGACTTGCGGAGCTCACAGGCAAAAACAATGCCAACTCCTGTGTCTGCTGTCTCCCCAAAGCTGTGGTTGGAGGCGTCTTCCTTCATTTAGCATTAGCTCTAGTCCATCTAGCACGATCTGCATTCAAGTGGACAATCTGAATCCCCTCCACGCAGGGACTAGTAAACTCTAGTCATGAGAAGGACCTTAATTAATGGCAGAAACCATACGTGACAACATTTAATTGACAGACTACAAATTTGGGACCATTACCATTTCGTTCACTCTCAGTGAGCACCTGGCAGGTTGCTTCCTCACTAACCCATTTCCACTTTCCATCTCATGCCCGTTCCCCTAACCTTGGCCTTCCGGCAGACATGGTGCTGTTTGACCCCAGAGCCCTGGGCCCTGGCTCTCTCCTGCTCTTCTGCAACATGCCTTCTTCTCATGCTTCTACTTTGCACTCTCTCCTGCAGGGCCCCTACCTTCTGGAGGGAGCCCTTGGTCTGGCACACTTCTCAGCCACCCGGCTCCCCAGTGGTGGCATGATGACTCTACTCACACAATGTGTGTCGTGCAGCCAGGACCAATAAGAACAGAAAGATGCTACACTCCCACGGAGGGGAGCAGCCAGGCAGGAACACAGAGTTAGGGAGTGACAATTACTCTAGGGGTGGGGGTGTTGGGTGGGAGAAAGTGTGGCCAAGGGTTTAATGCTTACCCGGGCTGTGGAGGGGAAGCAGCAGTTGTTTCTTTATTTTTCAGACAAAGAAAAGAAGAAACAAGTGCCAGGTAGAGAATGCTATCCTGTGCGTGTGGGTGGCACATCTGGGGACAGTCAGATAGAGGGAGAGGATATGGCATGAGTCCCTGAACATGAGGCTGGAGGGGAGATATTTGGCCTAGAGTCTGAAGCCGCAGAAAAGCAATGAAGGTTTACAGGTGGTTGGTAGCCAGTCAAATTCTACCCAAGAAAGCAAGACAGTGTATTAAACAGGAGAGACAGGTAAGCAACTGTATTTAATAAGCACCATGTACTGGACAGTACTACTCTCTTTAAATTGATAAATTAATTTTCTTCTTACAAAAAGCCCGTATGGTAGATATTATATTCCTGTTTCTGAGTGAAGGAAGACCAGCCAGGTAGCTGAGGGAATAATACACACTAGGGATTATAGGGGAATGAGGGCCAGGGTGGGAGCAATGGGAATGGAGAAGAGGTGGTCAAGAGAGATGGATGAGGTTTGGGAACAGAGCCAGTAACAGATGGATTCAACAGGACATTCAAGAAGAGTAGGGAGGAAAGCCAGGGACGGATATGAGAAAAGGTGCAATGACACAATCAAAGGACAGAGATGCTATATGGGTACAACCAGTGGGAAGCGAATAGAACTGACAGTGGCCGGAGTCAGTGCCGTTCGATGAGTGACTTTCCACGTGGTCAGATGTGGCAGGTAGGACCTGGAAAAGCAAGATGGTGGAAATTTTAAGAAGAGGTTGTGTGACTTTTCACAGACACTGGTCACTAATAATGGGGACAGACACTAAATCAAAGTGTCATGAAGGGTGCGTGGAAGATGAGAATGTAGGCAGGAATGTGGGGGGGGCTTGCTTTGAGGAAGTCCGAAGGTCAACAAAGAAGAGATTGTGTGGAATGTTCAGAGAGTGTGTGTGTGTGTGTGTGTGTGTGTGTGTGTGTGTGTGTGTGTGTGTGTTTAGGGGTCGGCTATTTCCAGGTTGGAGGACGGTCCCTTGGATGATGGGAGAAGTAGCCCGTGAGGAAGTGGAAGAATGGAAATTGAGCAGAGGGGAAGAGACCTTAGGTATAAGAAGAGACGGAAAATGAGAATCCTTCTGAGCCTTGTGTAGTGGCACACACCTGTCCTCCCAGCTACTCGGCAAGCTGAGGCAGGAGAATCACAGGTTAGAGTCCTGTGGCAAAATAGCAAGACCTGTCTCAAAATAAAATACAAAAAAGGGCTGGTGGTGTTGCTCAGTGTGCTCTTGGTTCAACTGTTACCATTGGAAAAAAGTCCCTTCTGCTTGTAAAGACCGTTACAATTAGTGTTGTATTTTTTCCTTCACTCGGTGGTAGATAGAACTGATATTGCTATTTATTTGATAGATGGGTAAACTGAGGCTCAGACAGATCAAATGACTTTACTAAAGAGAACTAGGAAATGAACCCAGGATGCCTGAGACTTATTAGGCTTTGGGTTTTTTGTTTGTTTGGGGTTTTTTTTGCTTGTTTCTATTTTCTATTCTTTGCATTCCACAGGAGGGGAAAAAAATGACTCAAGAAAGTAGAGAGCATTTTTTAGTTTTGTGAGGAAACACGTTCACTGCCTAAATTAAATTATCCACCACAATAACCCTGTGAGGTTGGCAGAATCAGCGTCCCCTCATTCTGTCTCTGGTGACTTCCTTAATGCCTTGGAGCTCAGAGATGGCTGAGAAGCACTCCGACTCTCCGCTCTTGACTCCTGACTCCCAGTCCAGTGCTCTTTGCACCATGCGGCTTCCTCCTGCACCTGGGGGTGAGAAGGCTGGGCAGGCAGATGAGCGTACTTCTCCCCCATTCTTCCCACCCTCAATCCGCTCACTTTCTTTCGGACACGTAGGACTTCGCAGAGCCACCTCTTGTGTGAGCGCGACCACGGGATTTGCCTGGACAGCACAGAGTGAGCTGATACTGCAGTTCTCACATTCTCTCTTCTATCACTTGAGCAGCCTTGGAAAAGAGAGGGCTGTCAGATGGGGGCTGCCTGGATGCAGAGTCTGCACCAGGAGGCTGGCTCCCTGGAGAGCTGCCTCACCCCGGAGCAGAGTTCAGTAAGTGAGCAGCACGCTGAAATGGCTGATATCACTGGATTGTTATAGCAGCACGACTCGGTCTATACGGCCAAAGACCTCCACAGTCTTTGTAAGTGAAGAAATAAAAGCTCAGCTCTCACAGACGGCCCTGTCCAACAGGGGCCAGCATCTTCCCAGAATAACTAGCAAAGAAGCATCACAGAGTCCCACTAGTAGTTAAAATGCCATCAGAACACGGTTAAAGGCTGGGTTGGATGGTGAGTTTTTATTACGAGGTTCAGTTGCAGGCTTGGGGAGAAATTGTTTTTACAGATGTGCAGGGTGTGTTGTGAGGAAATGGCTTTCTGCAGGGTTTGGGTTGATGGGGTCTCTGGGGACGCCCTCCAACTACATGCACAGAGGAAGTAGGGAGGGGTGCAAGCAGGCACAAAAGGACACTGAGGAGTTTGAAGGAGACCGGGAAGGGGGTGGCTGAGGTGATGTAATGGAACAAGATTTGGAGTTCCAGGGACTTGGGTTGGAGACCTGACTTTGCCACTTACTCACCGAATCACCAAACTTCTCTGAGTCTTAGTGAGCTTTTTATGGAATGAGAATTGTAACACTTACCTTATAAATGTGTGGTAGGTTGACATCGATTCGGCAAATCAGCATTATTACATTGTTATTGTCACTGTTAACACCTTAAGACTGGGGACCTGTGGTCCAGCTATTTACCTTTCCTCTTGGAGCTTTACAGGTTCACAGAAGGCGGCTGCTATTCATCCTGAACTCCCCAAACCACACGCTGAAGCACTGCTCAGCGCGATGGCCCCTGGAGACAGGCCCTTGGGAGCTGGCCGGGTTTAGCTGAGGTCACAGAGCGAGACCCTCGCAAGGGGTGGGAGTCCTTCTAAGAAAAGTCACCAGAGAACTTTCTGTCTCTCTCTACCGTGCGAGGAGCCAGCAAGAACGTAGCTCTCTAAAAACCAGAAAGAGGGCCCTCGCTGGGGCCCAACTACACTGGCATGCTGAGTTTGCTAGTTCAGTCTCTGGGGCTGAGGGAAAATAAATTTCTGTTGGTAAGCCTCCCAGCCTCCCAACCTGACACAGCAGTGGAGTTTGAAATGGGGTGATAAGTTTCTATTTCATTTTTACTTTTATTGTGACAACATTTGGGGGGTGGCGAGACTGGGCGAGTTCAAGTTGGGGTAGAGAGTTACATCTGCGCCTCTAACGCTGAGAATGGCCAGGGCGAGGCTGGGGAGAGAGGGGCTGATTGCTGGCTAGAGACTGAGGGCTCTGCACTGTCCCATTCAGCTTGCCAGGAAAACTGACTGAGGCTCGGACTCTGGTCAGTGTGAAACAGAACTCAGTGGGCTGAGTGTGCTTGTGGTACAGCTCTTGGGAACTTCAGCAAAATATTGGCCATTGGCCCTGGGAGCCGCCTGAGAGGCAAAGGGAACCCCGACATATTGATTGTCCCTGAGGGAGAGTATGTCTGGTGGGCCCCCTTTCCTGAGTCCCCCCTTGTCACCTGAAGAATTTTTTCCTCTTTCTTGGAAGATTTTCTAGGCCTAATACAGGATATTGGTATGTCTTCTTTAATACAGATTCCCTCAACTTTAATAATTCCCATAATAATTTTCATATTTATAAAATACCTACCTATTATTTACTTTCTAGTTCCTTAAAATTGACTCATTCTATGAGCACCTGCTTTGGTTTCATACCAAGCTATAAATATTCACAAAGTCATCATTTTGTGTGCTTTCCTTCTAATGCATAGCACAATAAATGAGTAACTTAAAAATTTTAAGGCGGGTCCCTCCATGAGCTCCCTCAGATCATCTTGGGTACCACTAGTGGTACTTGGCCCACATTTTGCGAGGCCTGGGCAGTGGAGGGCAGCAAGGGCCTTCCTCCACACGAGGGTGGGGACAGGGGGCATCTAACAGAGCTGCAGCGCTTTCGGCTCCAGCCCCATGGGTGGCCTCCATCTTGGTTTAGGCTCCGTCTCAGCACGGCCATCTGCTCTGAGTGAGCAGCCTTTTGTGAAAAGCTGTGGGGGGATCAGCCTGGCTGATTGGCTGGAGCAGTGCCCAGAATGCCCAGATGTACATTTGCCCCAAAAGAGGGGGCACAGCTGGGGTTCACTGTCTCCCTGGAGGTTCGGTTTTCCTGGTGAAGCCCGGCCCAGCCTCCCACACTCCTGCTGCACATTCTGCTCTGCTTGGCGGCGAGGAGAGGGCCCAGAGCGGCCTTCTGAGCTCCCTTACCGCCGGCTGCCTGCCATTCGCCGCCACTGGGGACCTGAGATTGCTTCCATGGAAACAGAACCAGGGATTGTTTTTCCAGAAACGTCTCAATCTAATTTGTGTGGAGCTGGGTTGTGTGCGTGTGCATGTTTGTGTGTTGCAGATGCAGAAGGTGGGGGGAGGGTGAGAAGTGGGGAGAGAATTTGCTCAGACCCCATTTCCCCTGATTCCCAGGAAGCAGATGATTGCAGGTGAGCACTGTGCATCATGGAGACTGAGCTTGCCAAGGGGTTGTGGGAGGGAGCAGCTACCCTTAGATTTGGCTAGTGTGTTTGGAGATGCCGAATTCTGCCTGGGCCTAGACAGTTCTTCTCAAAGGAGGGAAGTGCCTAGGGAGGTAAAGTGAGGTGGTGGCAGAGGGTTTCTGCTTAGCGGTGGCTCCCAAACCCCCGCTATGGGACCCCAGTAATTGGGCTGAGCTGCACGGGTCCTTCTTCTTTCAGGCATGGCAGCAACACCTCAAAAAAATTGTGAGAACTCCTGTATTTTCCTTTCAATATCCAAATACGAGCCTTGGATGTCACGTCTGCAGTGGAACAACACAAAGGCACCAGAGAGTCCCACGTGACTGCCCAAGCCTCTGTGACCCGGAGAAAGAGTCTCTAGTAGGGACACAGAAAGTTAGAGCTGCTCCGAGCAGTTAGTTCAGGGACTCCTGCCTCCTTGGCTTAGAGGAGGGAAGGCAGACCTCGGACCCGAGACACCGCACGGCGCTGCTGCTTGGGTGCTAAGATGCAGCACCCGCGTGTGTGTTAGGTGCCCACCCAGCAGAACGATGGTCCAGTAGAATGTTCTGGGACTTGAACAACCAGACCAGGATTTCTCCTCCGTGCAACATCTCCTCCTCCAGAGCAAAGAGGAAGTGGAGAAAGGGGAGAGAGAGGTCTTAACCAGCTTGCTTTCTAACCAGACTCAGAGACGAGAGATGCAAAACTTTTACCATAAAGTGCTTTGCTTCTGCCCAGTGTCTCTTCCTTCTTTTCATCTATGACAGTGACTTGAGTTTGGCCAGTATGTAAAGATTCGTCACGGTGCCTCTGGGCCTCTGTGGGTACTAAAAGAAATGACCCAGGTGATTAGAACAGGAACCCTTTCCCATCACCCTTGATCTACATTTAGGGGCACAGCAGAGCACACGTCGGTGAGCTCAAGTATAGCCGGGTGGAATCTCAATCTGCGGTTGGCGCCATGTTGCCCACCGAGACCCTGGACCCACCAGGTCTTCTGCAGGAGGTGGGTCTCTTAGCAGTGTGACAGCCCGAAAAGGTGCCTTGGGGTGTGAGGTCCAAGGCAAACAAGCAAATGATTATTGATTGACCGAGTAGCTATATCTCCTTATATTCTGTGGTTAGACTTCCTTTTGGAATTAAAAAGATTTGAACCACAATGTTTTGGTGCTAACCCTTTCCTTTCAAGCATGTTCTCAAAAATAAATTATGATTGGCTGGGCGTGGCCAGGGATTACAGAATGCCTGTAGTCCCAGTACTTGAGAGGCTGAACCAGGAGGATTGTCTCAAATTCGAGTCCAGCCTGGGCTATGTAGCGAGACCCTGCCTCTTCCTCTCTACTCTACCTATTTGGCACTTAACACATGCTAGGTTATACCATTTTTTGTTCTGTGAATTTTGCTTTCATCATTGTAAACTCCGTGTTATAGTTCTTTGTCTGTTTTTTTATGCTGCGTTTCCCCCAAAATAAGACCTACCCAGAAAATAATCAGCCTTGAAAACTAGACATCAAAAATGCCAGCCCTAATCAGCCTGTCCTTGCTTGGTATACAGTAGTCCTTACTAGATGTTATTTTCTTTTCTGTACTTCCTGGCAAGGAGTCCAGCTTCGATTTAGGATGACTCCAGAACAACTCATTTGTTAAGTCCCATGGGAGAAAAAAGTACATTTCCTTCTTCATTTTACTGCAGTTTGGGGAAAACTCAGAGGAGCTGTGCTTTGTTTCACAATCTCTATACATCAAATTTCCTGTCTCTTCAGAGCTCGCTATTCTATTTCTTGCATCCCCCACCCCCCAGTGCTGTATGGCACGCATTTACTTCTAAAATTAAGCACACTTCTGTCTTGTTTTGGGAATCTCAGCAGATCCCTGCGCATCTCTGGAGACCTCCGGGGGGCTCCACACCCCGGCTGCAGGGTCACTGTGTAGTGCTGGCCACCGTTCGGTCCCAGCTCCCTGGCACTGTCTGCACTCCCCATCGGCACTGCCCGCCGGGCACTCGCCCAGGCTGGTCTGACACTTGCTACTGAGGATGGGAGGGGACCCAGGAAGGCTTCTGGTGCTTTCATGAGCTGGGTGCTGCCTGCAGCCAGCATGCCTCGAGGCTCCGTCTAGAGGCTCTGGGGGACCCTGGCATGCTGGGCTGGGGCACTGAGCCATGGGAAGTGTGTAACGGCTCCGTGGAAAGCGAATTAGCTTCTGGCCTTGAGTCCTGCTGGTATAAGCTCTTGATCTCTCTCTCTCTCTTTTTCTTTCCTTCTCACTTCTCAAGTACCACTTAAATCCCTGTGCTTGCTTCTCACAAACAATGGCGCCGAATGTTCATTTGTTTGCTTGGCCTGGTCCCCCACCCCCTTGCTAGGGGTTGGAGTGCTCAGCTGTCCTCTTTCCAGAAGCCGGCCCCCCTTGGCTTTAGTGTCTTCTGTGCTTAATTGCAAATTATTGATTTGAAGGGAATTAATTTTTAGCTCTTGCCACATTCAGTGGCTCCTGGGTTGGACTCCTCAGCAGGACACCCTGGGGATCCCAGCTGGGGACCGGAGGGGGGAGGGGCCGCTCATCGGGAGCGTCACTGGGCCGCGTGTGTCCCCACACAGACTGCTCTGATGCCAGGGCTGAGACTGGCTAGCCTCACATCCCACTTGACCCCAGAGGAAACTGAGGCCTAGAGCTCTCCAAAGCTTGTCCAGCCGGACAGAGTGGAGCTCCACCCCCAACATTCCTTGACCTCCATTGATCCTCACAACAAAACCTAAGAGATGGGATCTTGTTCCAATGTGGATTCTGAGGTAGTAGATCAGAGTGAGGCAGGAAATTTTGTATTTCTAACAAGCTACTCCTGGGAGATGCGGATGTTGTGAAACAAGAATCCACAGGGCAGGATCCTCATTTAAATTTTTTTTTTCTGATGTTAGGAAACAATCTCTAGAAATTCTGATATAATTTTGTGGGGTACCCTGGACAGTAGGGTGTTTGAAACTTTCCCAGGAGGTTCTCATATTCGGCGTACAGTCAGCATGTCAGCTCTGCTCCTCTCCTCTCCTCTCTTCTCCTCTCCTCTTCTCCCCTCCCCTCCCCTTCCCTCCCTGCCCCACCAGTCTCTTTTTGTGGTACTGGAGGTTGAACCCAGAGCCTTCACACTGAGCTACATCTGCAGATTTTAAAATTTGTTTTTAAATTTCAAGACACAGTCTCACTAAGTGGCTAAGTTGCCCAGGCGGGGCTTAAAGTTGTAATCCTCCTGCCTTAGCCTCCTAGAGTGCTGGGATGACAGACATGTGCCACCATGCCTGGCTAGCATGTCAGCTTCAGTAGGGAACACCTTCCTGTTAAGCCCACTTGAGTCTTCCTACAATGGATCCAGCTATACATTCACTTACATGCAGATGCCCTCATACACATGTGGGCATGTATTTCACAATTTTAGAGATTTTAGAACCAGAGGGATAAACCATTATGACAAGGTAATGTTCTTTTTCCAGAGCACCTAGGTATTTTATCATTTAAAATAAAATAAATAATCATGTCTGTGGTACTTGGTGTGCATAGCCTGATTTATGCCTCGCAAAGACCCCACGAGGCTAGCGATACTCTCATCCTAAGGAAAGGGCAGCTGGTACCAGTCCTCAGTTTTTAATCAGGGCGGGCACCATGGTGCCCACTTTATTCATGAGGCTTAATATTGACTTACAGATCATGGTTCTCCTGTGCTCTGAGTGGCCTTTGGCAGTCCAGGCTGGGGCAGGAGAAACCGGGTTCACTTTGTGATTCAAAGGTAGATGCTGGGGAGCGGGAGGGGTGGGGCACAGAGAAGCCCCCATGTCACAGAGCAGAGGAAGCAGGGGAGGATTTGAAGGCAGGAATGGAGTGAGCCTGTTTGGGGCAGCTTCCTTGATCTGATTTGTGGGTAGGAATTTCAGTCGCAAAGACAGTTGGGCAAAAGAGAACCTTTTTCTCTGCAATTGAGTCGAACTAAGTTTTAAGTTCTCTGTTGTTTCTAAAGTAAAAATTTACCTATTACTGTCAGAGACATGCAGTCACTACTAGATCCTTTTTCCTTGGTGCCTTTGGGGTAAATATTCAACTGATGGCGGCTCTTTCCCTCCCCCTTCTTCCCTTGCATGAAAATGAGACCGGGTGGTGAGCGGGCTTATCACCTGGGCTGTGTTCGAGTGTGTGTACAGATGTGGCCGGGCCCATGCTGTGCCCTTCAAGTCCCCCCACCCTTACAGGTCCCTGCATGCATCTCTGTGTCCTCCATCGCCCTCTCGTCTGTGAGCTTCCATGAGTCTTTCAGCCACGCCCAAGCACGCAGAGTCTCTGGCTTACCACAGTTCCCTTTAGGATTTACAGCTTTATGGATGGTGCAAAGTGATCTGCAGTTGGTGGAAACTGAGCTTTGAATTTGATCTTTCCCCGAGCTAGTGCTCTCTGATACTCGGTGATACCAGGCTCCCAGTTAGCAATGCGATGTTGAGGCTGAATAGTCCATACTCGACAGCGCCCTGGGTTGTAAGCTGGGCTGGTCCATAAATCACGTATCTGGATGCATTTTTGTGTAGGGTATTCTGTTTATTTATTGGCAAAAGGCTTCTTGGGATGCAACCCCTTGTGAGTGCAGTACAGATGTTAGCCCTAGTATGGATGCTCTGTGTATCTGAACTTATTTAGTCTTCAAGAGAAACCTAATAGTGGGTATTATTATCATCCCCATTTTGCAGATGAGGACACTGAGATACAGAGAGGGTAAGTAACTCTCTCAAGGTCACATGGTAGAATCATGACTCACAGCGTCATGATGGTTCCAGTTCCCACACTCTTACTGAGCTCACGACGGACGTGTGAAATCCCAGGAGCTCAGGGGACTTCTGCACTAACAGAGGGATTGAATTAGATGGTTTCTTAGTACCTTTCCATTCCGACTCTATCTCCTAACATTGCGTGGGTCAGTAGCACCGTGGGGAGATCTTCCAGTCTCCACTGTCCCTCCTCCTTTCTTATTCCCCGGGGGCTATCGATCCATTCAGACCAGTGACACAGGCCTGTCTTCCCTGATGACATTGTCTCTGAGAGCAGACTACCTCATTCACCTCTGTAGATCTCCAATGCCTAAAACACAGGCTGAGCATCCTAAACTGAAAATCTGAAATGCTCCTAAATCTAAAACTTTTTGAAAACTGACGTGATACTCACAAGTGGAGAATTCTACAGATGACCTCATGTGACGGGCCACAGTCAAAACACTAAAATAGGTGCACTAAAAGTGCTGCATAAAATTACCTCCAGGCTGTATGTATAAGATGCATAGGAAGCAGACATGAATTTTGTGCTCAGACCTGGGTCTCATTCCCAGGATAGCTCATTATGTGCAGTATAAGAAAATACGAAACAAAAGGCAAACCAAACACTTCGGGGCCCAGCATTTGGGATGAGAAATGTTCAACCCGAACTGCAGCTGGTCAGGAAATTGAATGACAGTGAGTTGAAGAGTAGTCCGAAGGCTAAGTTTTCTTGATGGAAAGAAAGGGAGAAGGAAGAGACACAGAAGAGAGGCTGCAGGAACACGTGAGGCAATTCAGGAGCAAGCTCAGTCCTTTCCCTCAGTGTGATTCCGTTAGCTTTGTGATGTATACTAGTTTGAAAGCAGATTACTGTAGGCACGTATTTTAGATCTCTGTACAACAGCTAGGCTCCCCTAACTAGCCAGGAAGTTAACCCTGTCAACTTTCCAAAGTAATTATGAAGGCCTCTGTACAGAGCAAGTCCTGGGCAAGGCTAAACATTCATTTTACATGGGGTTCTCCGTCTCTCCAGTCCTTCCCTGCCATAATTAACACCTCCAGGAGAGAATCTAAAATCAAGTGCTTCTTTTTTCAATTACCACTTAGAAATCTGCAATAAAACACCACGGCATGCCTGCTTGCTCTTTTTGAAAGTCAATTAACTCATCTGTGGAGGTTGCATCTTGCCTGGCACTGTGTCACTGGCTCATTTAGAAAGGTGCTCAGGCTGAGAATTTGTGGCTTACCTCTTGAAAAAATCCATTTTCTTGTTCCATGTTTGGAGGCTGACAGAACAGCACTGTAGGCCAAGATAGAAGCTGACCCAGTATCCTCTGACCCAATGGGACATCTTGCTCTTGGTTCCAGCAAGCTCGCTTATTGCCTTGGGGAGCAGAACGCCAAGGTCTAGGCCAGGCTTGGCCCTGAATGGTCGCATGACCTTCAGCAGTCCCTACACGTCCATCTTCCAAGCCTCAGTTTCTTCACCTGTGAAATCTTTCCCCATTATTCTAATGTTCTAAGTCAGATCTGCCTCCAGCTGTTAGTTTGTTTCCTAAATGTACTGTTACCATTAGCTGACTAACCTGAAATCACTTGCGTTTCATTCATACTGTGCTTCCTTGACAACGTTTGGATTTTGGTGGTGCTGGGGACTGGAACCAGGGATTTTTTTTGGGGGGGGGCAGGTGCTGGAGATAGAACTCAGGGCCTTGCACTTGCTGGGAAAGTGCTCTACCACTGAGCTAAATCTCCAACCCCGGAACTGGGGTTTTGTGCATGCTAAACACACATTGTACCACTGAGCCATACCCTAATCCCCTGAGAAATTTTTGGTGAAAGACTATATTGTAAGGCTGATCTTCCAAATGACAGTGTTTGGTGGCAGCAGAATTCTGAGTGTCTCTTCGTCATTCAGGAGGGTCTCTACCATACTAGCATGTTTTACTGACTGGAGCCTGGGAATGGGTTGGTCCCACTGAACCCCTGTTGGGTTGGTTGATTTCTTGATAGAAATAAGATACAACAGGGTCCTTAACCTACTCCTGGATAATACTATGAATAGGCTTGTTACTGATTCCAAATTCTATCACTATTGGAAGCACTAAGATCCTGGCTGGCTTGGTGCTTACTCTTGGAGACTGAGTGGGCTGAGCTGGTTACTATCTAGGAGTGAACCAGGGACTTAGCTACACCATCCTCCTCTACCTTTACCTCTACCTTCACCACCACCAAGGCAGAATATTGGACTACTAATAAGATTGAGTTACCCCAGTAGGAATGCTAGCAAGCAAGATCACTGGGCAAAGAAGCATTAATAGGAGGAACAGACACTTTATAGAGCAAATGATGCTCCTGCTTGCTTCCTACCTTGAATTCTTAGTCTTGGAATTAACTTTATTTAGAAGTAATGAGGTATCCACAGCAGAAATGTGGCCATCCCAGCTTCTCTCTCACCAAGGTATGTGGGTGAGCGAGAGGAGGGTTAGGTGGCTTCTGTGGAAGTCAGGGAGTCCTGGCAGCAGGCAGCCATCATGTGTCCACACCCTGCAGCCCAGACCCTGGGCTCTAGGTGGTGTTGGAAGCCACGTCTCTGGTCCAAAGCATTCACTGGTTGGGTTGTACACTCTTTCTGCATCCTTTGACCATTTCAATCTGACATGATGGGTTTTGTGTGTTGAGGACCCTAAGCCCTGACCAAACACCCCTATGTATTATGCGACTTGACACCAAGAGTGATATTTTGAATCATTAAGTGGTGATTTTTGTTTATTTGCTTTTCCTTTTGGCAATACTGTGGATTAAATTTAGGGTTTGTACATCCCAGGCAGGCACTGTACTGCTGAGCTACATTCCACCCCCTAAACGGATTTTTAATTCTCTCTCAGTCAGTGTATTCTCTTGGCCACTTTAAGATGGGGTTGGGGATTTAGCTCAGTGGTAGAGCCCTTGGCTAAGGAGCACAAGGCCCTTAGTTCGAGCCCCAGCACAGGGAAAAAAAAAAAAAAAGATGTCTCTAGGGACAGTGGGCTGTAAATGAGTCAGATTGCTGGCCTTTGTCATGCAAAGTAGACTCTTTAAAGGGCTAACAGTCTTGAAAGTTATGATTTTTTTTTCATTGTAACAGGAGGTATACTTTTTGAACAGAAATAAAGGTTTTTGTATCCAAACAGAATAAAAACCCAGGAGGACTCAGCATACAATTGATCCATAACAGAAGTTTAAAAATTTTTTGGTTTCAGAACTCCTTTATCCTCTTAAAAAGTAGGAACTCTAAGGTTTGTGTTAGGGGATGAGTAGGAGGA
Source organism: Hystrix cristata (assembly GCA_004026905.1). Classification (NCBI taxonomy): domain Eukaryota; kingdom Metazoa; phylum Chordata; class Mammalia; order Rodentia; family Hystricidae; genus Hystrix; species Hystrix cristata. The sequence continues at coordinate 51,646 of PVJO010012411.1, forward strand.
TCTATATATATCTCTATACACACACGTACATACACATATATATGCTAGTATTTATTAGAAATTAAAATGACAAAGTTTAGAAATAAAATTGCAAAAAAGAAGAAAAAGAAACTTTCTTCCTGAACTTGTGCAAAAGCCCAAGGACAACTTTAGAGTTTCAATTAATGAAATATTGGACAACAATAAAATTGCAGAGATTAGAGCAGACATAACCAAAAGTAGCTGTAAGAGTTCAACAGAAGAGAGGAAAAAGGAAGAAGAGTTTATCTCTGAAAATATTTATTTTTCGTGTCTTATACTTATGTCCTTGTAAAACTGTATAAAACTACAGAATGCAAAATCATATATTCCATTTGCTATCAGATAATGACATCGTATGTCTTGCGGCTTCTGGAAACATCTTTTGCACATTCATGAGAGAATGAGAATAAAAAAGGTAAATGTGTTTGTATAATTACCAAAAATAGTTCTGTGTTTTTTTCTTCAATACTAGGGATTGAGGCAGGGCCTTTACACTGAGCTATGTCTCCAGCTCTTTTATATGTTTATCATAGGACAGGGTCTCTCTGAGTCACTAAGTTCCCTGGGCTAGGCTAGAACTTTGGTCCTTCTGCCTCAGTGTCCCAGAGTGCCAAGATTACTGCCGTGTCCTCCACACCTGCCCACAAGAGCAGTTTTGATGCTGTAGACTATCTCAGCCTGATTCATACTGCCATAATGGAATATCTGAGACTGAGTAATTTATAGTGAAAGAAGTTAATTTTCTCATAGCTCTGGACACTTGGAGGCAAAAGGTGGAAGGACAGAAAAGTAAAGAAGAGCTGAACTTGCCTTTTTAATGGCATTAATCTCATCCATAGGGCAGAGCAGCCTTCCAAGGTCATTGCTTTCTATTGTCACAATAGCAATTAAATTTCCACATGTGTTTGGAGAGAATGAAGAGTCAAACAATAGCATAGAACTGTTAAGAGTCTCAGAAAATCCTGGGGGTCTTGGGGCTGCACTTTGAGAACTGCTGATTTATAAACTGGGTGATCATCCACCCTGTTTTGCCTAGCATAATCCCAGTTTACGTTTTGTGACCCTGTTAATAGATTTATCATGAGCGCCCCTCTTTACTCCTCAAATTTTGGGTAAGAAATTACATGGATATGCTGTCTAAGGCTAAGAGTACTGGCTTCGCTAGTTTTCCTTCGTAGATCCTGGGGAAGAGATTTTCTGGAGAAGAATTGAGACTGGACTAAATCCCTGATGTGACTTCTGGAAGAAAACAATCAGTGGCCTGGGCCTGGGTGAGCTCCACTGGGAGGAGGGAGCAAAGCTTTTTAAAAGGTACATTGTCAGCAGGCACCACAGAGTTTCAAATTGAGAAGATGAAGGATGGCAGTGAGAGTTGCGCACAGCGATGTGAATGTACTTTGACGCCACTGAATGTGCACTTCAAAATGGCTACGATGGTAAATTCATCTTAGGTGAACTTTACTACAATAAACAGTGCATACATGTTTGCTCCAAGAGATTGTCCAATTTATGAAGAGGCGCTGGGCCTACCACAGTGGGAGAAGAGCAGGCCGTTGATTGCTGAGACAGGCAAAGAGACCTGAGGGGGATGAAGGTGAGCAGCAGCCCCTCGGCCTCCTTGAGAGGATCTCGCCAGCCTTCAGACACGGACTGTAGATGCTGACAGTCACGCTGGGAGTACAGGAGACAGCCGCAGATGCATGGAGTCCACAGACTGTCCAAGAAAGGCCAGGCGAAGGCGTGAGGGCGATCTGGCTGTGACATCTGTCACCCCACTGATCGCCAAGGCTGATTTGGCTGACCTGGCTGGCTGGGCGAGTGTCCCCTTCCTCCCTCACTGCTCCATGTGTGCCCCTCCCGAAGCTGCACGCTGGGTGCAAGAGGATGAGCATCCTGACAGAGGAGGGCTGTTTCCTCCGTCAAGGGTGTACGAGCACCCGCTCCCCTGCTGGAACCTCCAGACAAGCTCTCAAGAAAGGCAGGTGGGTGGCAACACCTCCACGGCTAATGCAGGAGAACCCAGGACAGCCTGTCTCAGATGAGCCCTCACTCTGTATCCCTCGCACACCCGAAATCGGCCTCACCAGGAGGCGAAGCAGACTCTTGAATAGGCCACCAAGTACTGACTGGATCAGAGGAGCCCTATCCAACAGGAAGTCAATGCGAGGCACATAGATTCCTCCATTTCCTACTAATCAAGTGAACAAAATTTTTAAAAAGGTGAAATTAAGTTTAGAAATATATTTTATTTATTTCACTAGACAAAATATTATTTCAATGTATGGGAGAAGGATTAATGAAGTCATTTTATGTTCTTATTTGTACTAAGTCCTGGAAATTCAGTGCCTATTTGGTACTTACAGCACATCACAAATTCAGACTGGTACATTTCAGAAGTTTATTAGCCGCACGTAGGTAGTGATCGATGTATTGGACAACACAGAACTACACTTTATGCCAGGAAGGGCCAAACCAAAGGAGAAAAGAATCACTAAGTTGACAGGGTTTACTTGGACACAGTGAGATTACATTTTTAATCAACAAAATGGAAGTTGAAGGGTGGGAGCACTTAATTACTGTTGGGAGTCACTGAGCTCTCTCCCTCACCCAAGTGGGGAGTCTGGAAGTGTGTGTTGAAGTGATGCCTCCATCAGATTGAGTCCCAGAGAGATTAAGATGAGCACAGCCAGTTGGACAAGTAATGACAGCAAGAAATAAGTTGTTTTCTGAGTTTTTGGAGATGTTTGTTACTGTGGCATAATTTAGTTATCTTGACTGATACATTGCACACATGCTTCTTAACTTGTGATGGAGTTATTGTCTGATAAACTCATTAAAAGTTGAAAATATCCACAAAATGCATTTAATACACCTGATCTATCAAACATCCTAGCTTGGCCAACAGTGCACACTGTAGAGGGCTGACTGTTTCCCCTGGTGGTCACGGGGCTGACTGGAACAGCAGCTCACCATTGCTCCCCAACGTCTTGAAACAGTGTCACAGGTAACCTGGGCAAAGATCAACATTCGAAATTCCAAGTATGTTTTCTACTGAATGCATATCACTCTCACATCAATGTAAAGTCAAATGGCTTGACTCTTAAGTCAGATTATCACATGTCAGGGACCCTCTGTATTTTGATTAATTAGCCTTTTAAATATAACTTTGTGATAAAAGTATATGGTTCATAGTCTAAATGTTTTAAAGAATTTTGGTTAAGCAATATGGAAAATACGCCACTTATTTAAAATCTGTAAATCTATTTACCTGGGTATATTAATGAATTACACTCCACAAATGAGTAGAACAAATGTAATTTTAAAAAGTCAGCTTCAGAAAAGAGTTTTTAATCCATCAATGTCTGTTGAGAGATATAAGCAGATTAAAAAAAACTTAATCTTGCAATAGTGATAACAATAAATTATTTCTTCGGGTATAATGATAGACAAATAAAGAAAACTCCTTAGAATGTGAGTGATTTTCTGTAGATTTTGACAAATTTTTCACTTATTTTGGAAACTGATGCTTTAGACATACAGAGTTCTAGAATCATGCTTAAATAATGGAAATAATAAGGACCAATTTTTACCAGTCTTCCTAGAATTTGTAACTGTCACATATATTTACTTAAAGTATTTTGAAGTTATATTTAGAAGCTTAATATTGAAAGGATTTGTCATGAAGAACAATTAGAATTTTTTATAATGGGAACTAAAAAACTTTAGTTCCTAAACCTTTCTTCCACAGGCCAAAGTTTTAAGTTATCTATCTCACATTCTTTGAAACGCCCTCTGCATGACTATATCTCTTTTAGAGCACTGAATTGTCTTCATTTCTTTTTTAGCATTCGGGCAGAAGAAATTGTGTGTTTTGGAGAATTTTGTCTTCTTTATACTGAATATCATTTTCCAGTTGGCTTTCTTAATACTGAATACCATTTTCCAATTTACTGACCATTTCCC
>PVJO010012412.1:0-55285 GCA_004026905.1 Hystrix cristata
TGGTACCTTGCTTTTGATTCGTTATTATATCTATCATTACTTTCTGTATTTTTTCAAGTTTTGCAAGGATTGGATTAAAAGTATTTGGAGCCCATGCATGATTCAGCAATAAAAATACAACCCAGTTTTAAAATTAACAAAGAAAATACACAACAATGACTAATGAACACATGAAAAGGTACCGGGCAAAATCAGCTATCCAGAAGTTGCAAATAGAAAGCACAGTAAGTTACTACTTTACACCAAGATGGCTATAATCAAAAAAGATGAAAGTTTCAGGAGAGGATGTGGTCAGAGCAAAACCCTGAGAACAAGAGCGTCTTTAGTTGCATTGTTGTAGCTGTCTTATGTCCTGAATTGATTCAAAACATTCACCTTTCATGGTCATTTTAACTTTGAAGAAGAACCAGAAGTCTCACAGCACCAGCTCAGGTGTAGGCTGGATAAGGACACACTGTCGTGTTCTTACAAGCCTGCTGTTCTGTTGGGTGGCACTTGGCAGCAGCAGCATTCACTGTGTTTTTATCATTCCTTATGAAGACATTTACAAAGGAGGACTTGCAGAACTGCTTCAGACAGGGGCAAGAATGATGGAATAAATGTTTCTGAAGTGAGGGAGATTAACGGCAATGTGCTTTTACTGTAATAATTTTAAAAATTTTAAACAATCACTGCTTTGCATTGCTCTTTATACATAGGTGGTGGAAATGTAAAATGGTGTACCTGCTTTGGAAAATAGTTTGGCAGTTCCTAAAAATGTTGAACAGTTATGAAAGGACACAGTGATTCCCCTGGTTAGACATATACCCCCCAAAATGAAAATATATATCCATATAAAAACACATACATGTGTGTGGCAGAATTATAATTACGAAAAAAGCAGAGACTACATAAGTACCCACTCATAGATGAATGGATAGATAAAATGCATTATGTGCCTACAGTAGAATATTATATGGCAAGAAGGAATGAAGTGCCAATACTGTATATGCTACAGTATAGATGATTCTTGAAAATATGCTAACTGAAAAAAGCCCAGCACAAAAAGCCACATATATTGTATGATTCCATTTAGATGAAATGTACAGAATAGGCAAATCTACAAAGATTAAAATATAGATTATTGTCTCTGGCAAGAAACTGAGAAATGATTGTCAATACTGGTTTTACAGGTTTCTTTTGAGGGTAAAGAAATTGTGCTAAATTTAGAAGATGTTGAATATGCTAAAGACAAACTAGTTGTATGTGTTACATGGGTCAGTTCTGGTGGTTTTTGTTGGGTTTTTTTTTTCTTTTTCTTTTTTTGTGCCAGGGATTGAACTCAAGGCCTTGCGCTTGCAAGGCAAACACTTGAACCATTGAGCTAAATCCCCAGTCCCACATGGGTGATTTTTATGGTATGTGAATTTTATCTCAATGAGGATGTTTACAAATTGGACCCATACTGTTTTAGTTACTTTCCTTGTTAAGGCACAATATCTAACCATCCACAACTTAAACCAGCAGAGATTCATATTTTCTTCCCATGGTCTGGCAGCCAGGAAAAGAGAGCAAGGGGAGGAGCTAGGGATGGAGATTTAACTTCCAGGTCATTCCCACAGTGACCCTCCTCCAGCCAAACCCCATTCCCTAACAGCAAGTCTGCTATAGCGCCCTCATGAGCTAATCACCTTCAAACATATCAGGCACTTGGGCCATTTTATATCTAAACCATAACAGATACTGCCATTTTAAAGAGTCGTAGGAGGCTCTGTATTTGATGTATGCTTCATGCTTTCCTTCCAGTGTAATTTATCTGTTCCTCTATCTTCTTTATTTTCTATAAAATACAAGCCTTCCTTAGAATTCAAGTTAAACATGTTTCTTGTAAAAATGGCTTATAGGTAATACAAAATACTTCTCAGCATCACATGATGAAGAACATGTCAGGCGATTGCTCCCTTTTATAAGGTAGTTTTTTCCCCTTTTCAATTAACAAAATATCAGGAGGTGATATTTACACTGTTTGAGTATTTTATTTCTCACTAAACTTTTAATGATGGCCTTAGCATCTATTGGTGATCTTCATTTCGATCAATTATTTCACTGGGGATAGATAATGATGGCATTTCTGAGGTAAGCTTCCTTTTCAAATGGGAAAACCCTATACTGTTCCCTTTTTAACAAATTAAGACTGAGTGCTTTGTCTTTTTAAAAATTTTTATTAAGGTATAATTTACATATAGTAAAATTCACTACCTTATGTTTATGAAGTTTGATGATTTTAACAATATATACAGTTTCTAATCTCCACCATGATGATAGATAGAATATAGCACTTCTCACATTTAACTAACGTTCACTTGTAACTCTTTTTAGTAAATCCCCTCTCTATTCCAGACCACTATTAATCTTCGTTGAGTTCTCCAGAGTTTTTAAAATCAAATGGGATCAAACAAAATCCAGTTACAAAATCCAGAGTTCTGGGATTGGGGCTTTAGCTCAGTGGTAGAGCACTTGCCTAGCAAGTGCAAAGCCCTGTGTTTGATCCCTAGCACCAAAAACAAACAAAAAACAGAGTTCTTCCACTAGATATGACTTTTAGATATGTGCATGTTTTTAGATTTATCAATAGTTGATTCCTTTTCATAAGTATTCATAAGATGCATACATTACAGATTGTTTATATATTTAGAGGTCAATGTAAATTTGGGTTGTTTCTACTTTGGGGATATTAAGACTAAGGCTGCTGTAAATATTTATGTGCAAGTATTTGGGTCAATACATGTTTTCATTTCTTTTGGGCAAATACCAAGGAGTGGGATTCCTGGCTATTCTCTGAAGTTTTTGTTTAACCTTACAAGAATCAGGCAATTGGTTTTTGAATTTGCTGTACTATTCTCTAATCCCACTAGTAAAACATGATAATTTCAAAGGTTAACACTTGATATTGATAATCTTTTAAATTTTGTCAATTCCAGTGGGTGTGTTGTAAATCTCATTGTGATTTTAATTTGCATTTTTCTAATGTATAATGCTGTTGAACATTTTTTTCACGCATTTATTTGCCATTTTTGTACCTTTGGTAAAGTGTATGCTTAAATCTTTTCTCCATTTTAATTGGGTTGCTGTCTTTTTAAGTGGATTAAGGATTTTTTTAAAGGATTCTTACAAACGTTTTTTCAAAATTTCCATATGTGCGTGTTATATCTTTATTACCCATTTTATCAAACATGGTCTGAGAAAATGTTCTAAAGGAGACATGATTGTGGGTTAGTAGTCTTTTTGTCTATTGATATTTAATTAGAAGGAAATGCATAATGCAGAGGCCCATTTTCTCTCAGAAATCATGTCCTATATCAGTATTTCTTGAATTTCATAATAGAGAACCCTTGGAACAACATTCATGGACCATAAATTGAGAAGCACTTTACAGCACAAGGAATTTGATTCCTTCACTGGTTCATTATTTGACTCAATGAACACTGAGTATTTGTCATGTGCCTGATCCTTAGCTAGGTACTGGCACACCATGAATAGTGTACTACACAAATAGAATTAAGTTACCCAGTATCCTTGATAAACACTTGAAGTTTTTCTATATGCTTTTTAAGGCTTTATATATAGGCAAATCATAGTAAGAAATTATAATTAGCAAGTCACTCTCTTCTTGAAATGCCTTCTGTAGTAGCCTCTCGGTGGGAGCGCGTTCACTTGGTTTGCTTTCTTCCTCCTCTGCTGCCATTCTGGTTGGTCTCCTTTGTTGCTTTCTTTTCATTTTCTTGACTGTTTAAATTTCAACCCTCAATCATCTCCAACTATACTCTCAGTCCTGATGACCCATTGATTTGACGGGCTTAATTTCACCATCTATGATCTATGGAATGTCCAAATTCACATTTCTACCCTGGGTTTGTATCTTGAACACCATACTTTGATATTTATTCAACATATTTTGTTAAAAAACCATCAATAACAACCACCAATGTAAACTCTACTTACACAAGCTCCACCACTACCAACATTCGTATGGTGCCTACTGAAAGGAACTAGTTTTAAGAGTGTCACATGAATTACCTATTTTAAAAAATTAATAGGCATCTCGGTCTTAATACATCCAAAACTGAACTCTGGTCTTTTCTACCAAAATTTGCTCCACCTAGTTTTTGTTATGTCAGTTAACAACAACTCCATCCTTCTGGTTGTCAAGGTGAAATGCATGGAGTTATTTATGCCTTCCTTTCATACTACCTACTTGAATAAATATGTAGGCTCTCAGTTCAAAACCATCCCCATTTGCCACCTATTCTTTTTTGCTATCATCCTATCCCAGCCATCATCTCTCACTTAGATTCCTGTAATAGCCTAACCCCAGATCTCTGTTTCTTCCTTTACCTCTATCCTTCATTTTCAATGTGGCAGCCAGAGTTACACTAAACCAAAGTCAGAAGATCATGCCACGCCCTCTGTTTCTGTGACATCCCATATTACCTAGAATGAAAACTATGGTCCTTAAATTGGCCTTTTAGGCACCAGTTAACCCTGATGTAAGTGAAACCACCAAGATGGCAAAATACCCAACAGAACTTCTAAAATTTCTTGCACAGGATGGTTCCTGAGGTCTGGTGTCTAGCTCTCAGCTTCAGTCTTCTGGACAACACTGATTTCCTGAAGGCTGTTACTGAAATTAGATACCACCATAATAAATTCATTCTGATGGAAACAACCTTTTTTGAAATCTTTTCGTGCTACCATGTTCATCTTTTAAGAAAATTTTTGTTTAGTATTGATAAACACATTAAACGAACTGACAATGGAAAACTCCCAAATTTTAAATATTAGTAAGAATGTCTTTAAATCTGACTAGTGACTGTCCTTGACTTGTTTTATTTACTTACTAGGGAGAATCATTCTTGAATCCTACTTTACCTCAGTACAGTATCATTTTTATTTCTAACCTGAAAATCAAACTCCAAGCCATCAATATTCAGAGTCCCCACCGGTCCTAGTGCTGTTTTAAGCACCACTGGACTACAAAATAAGTAGAAGACTCAGCACCTGCCCAGACAAGTGAGTGCTTAATGTGGCTTGCACATATTTTTCAAGTACAGTGTAAAGCAAAAGAATGATTTGGATACTAATTTAGACGTCTAGTCAATCTTCACAGTAAAGTGTATTTATTTTTCTTAGCTTTTATATGTATCTGAATAAATGGGTTAAAATTTTTCCTTTTCAGCTTTTCCCCTGGTGATTTGTTTATCTAAAGAATTATTTCCCCAGCAAAGATTGTCATTCAAAGTAGTCGAACATTTCCCAGCACTTGATATAAATGTACAAAACCAGGAATGATCCCACTGGCTGTATTCTTTCATGCTTTAAGACTTGTTTATGTGTCTCTAGGACCACTGTTATTTTTATTACATTTAAAAAAAAAACCTTGCCGTAATCCTTATGAGTCTATCATCTAGTACAAATATGTATGATTATATTAAAGTGGTATATTGAAGTAGTTCAAAGCATATTATTGTAAAGAGCACCTCATTTCATTTGCTGAAGAAACTATTCCAGTTTGGAAAAAAATATCATTTTAGAAGTCATTATTTTCTAATAAAATAGCATTTCTTCAAAAGTAGCATTTTCATGAGAAAATGGAAAAGAAATTTATGAGAATTCTTTTAACTCAAAATGGGCCTAAACTGAGTTCAGCATTTTCTTGCTCAAAGTGGATTTCCTTTTATCTCCCGAAATGCCAACAGGAGGCAGAGGGCCCAGCGTCTTCGCCAATTACTACATGCCCTTTCTCCCTCCATAAGCTTAATTCCCAAATGTACTTGAGAACCAACTTCTGACTCCAGACAAATGGCTATTAGTTCCAGCTCTTACCTGCCAATTAACAATACTTTGGATATCTGTGCCAGTCTCTGGGTCAGCCCCATGATGAGATTAAGGGACCTGTTTGTTTAGTTCATTAGCAGAAATTCGTTCCACTCAGACTGAGCTGGGGTGGGAGTGCGGAGGGAGCAGGGGCCTGTTGGAATGGATTTTTTTTTTCTTTCTTTCTTTTTACTAGAAACTGGGAAATGAAAGCACGACTTCCCCTTCTGGATCCCCGCTTCCCCTTTCAGTTCCACCACCCAAGGCAGACAATAAAAACCTCCAGGTCCCTTCTTCTCTTAGGGTGCGGAGGTCCCCTGGTCCCGCTCTCCAGCCCCTCCCCGCCCCTCCCCCAGTCCTCTCCAACTCCGGCTCCAGGCGGAGATTTGTCAGAACCGTTCGGTTGAGACTGATTATGATTGCAGCAGATGGGCTGGATTTGACAGCGCTGAATCTAAGCAGCTTCTGCGGGGGGGGGGGGCGGCGGAGGGGGCGGGGAGGGGAGAGCGTGGGGGTGGGAAGCCCGGCGAGCCGCCTGCTAGGAGCGCATGGCACAGCCCCGCCGCCGGGCGCCCGGGCGGCTCTCTCCCCGCGCCTCAGAGGAAAGTGGCGCTGCCCACGCGCGGCAGAGCACGCGGGAAAAGTCTCGTGGCGAAGAGGGCGGGGGGAACACCAGGAGGGAGGCGCAGGGGGCCGGCGGCGGCGCACAACAAAGCGGCGGAGCGTGAGGTGCCGCGGAGGGACCGCGCGTGCCCCGGACTGGCCATGGCAAGTTTGCCAACTCCGGGCGCTGCGGCCGGTGTCCTGCCGCCCCCGAAGTGACGGCGGGCGCCGCAGGTCCGCCCCGACCGGGCAGCGCCCACCCGGGCCGCTGCAAAATGCTCCACCGCAGGCCAGGTAAGGAGACGCCCGCCCGCGCCCCGCCTCGGCGAGAGCCCCGCGCCGCCTCCCCCGAGGCCGGCCGCAGCCTCCGCTCCCTTGCTCCGCCGAGCCCGGACCGCTGGCTTCTGCGACTCTCCCTTCGGTCCGCGCCCGACCTCTGCCCTCTGTGGCCCTCCCTCGTGGGCGCCCTCCCTTTCCCTCTTGCCCGATGCCAACAGCGGGGGGAGAAGTTCCGGAAGGTGGCGCGAGGTGAAGGGTTGTCCGGAACACGCGAGGCGGTCCGCGAGTGGGACGGTCAGTGAGTGCGCGCGCCCACCGACCGCACGCTCCCACGCGCCCGGCCCGCGCTGCACGCGCGCGCGCCCTACTTTTCCACCTGTGGGGCCTCGCTTTTGTGCGGAAGCGCAAAGGAAAACATGCACGCACGTGCAGACACGTTTCCACGCTGGCACTTTCCGGAGACTCGTGAACGGTGGGCGTTGCAGGAGGGGTTGTCTTGAGTACCCCCCTCCCCCCAGGGCTCAGGGCCAGCGCCTCTGTTGTCCCCTGCCCTTTGACTCCAAACGTTCAGATGTTGGCAGATTTTGGCTCCTGGGCGCATGGGGTGAGCAGAGGCTGCTGAATTGGGTGTAGGCTTTGCTGTGCCTTTAGAAACGTACCTCCCTCCTTGAGGTAGGCAGCCTCGGCCACTTCTTGACCTCAGCAGCCCCTGCACCCCGCTGTCTGCCCAGCTCTCACTCAGGTGACCCCTTCCTCACCACCAGTGCCTGCATGCCAGCTTCTGAAGAGCTTGTGCCCTTTTGCTACCGCAACTGCTTGTGCCTAAAGCATGGCCCCTAAGCAGCTTAATGCTGACCGATGGGCAGAAATACGATGATTCTGAAGGATCTGCATAGGGCGCTGGTACAGGGGCCCTGCTCCTCACAGTCCCCCAGCCCTGCAGAGGACTGGGGAGAGAACTCTCCTGTTGGCCACACCCACCCTCTTCCTCGGGGGAAGAGAGACTATTAGGGTAGCTTGATTTGAAATTAAAGAGTCCTGTTTCCTTTCCTGATAAGTAACTGGTAGCCATCCTGGCATTTTTTAATTTTTTCATCTTTGAGGCTTCTGTTGAGTTGGGTGAATTAGAGAGGCCCTATTCATAGCTACTGCCGCCTCCTTTTTCATTTTCGTCCCCACCTTCTACACGCCTCCCTATACACAAGTACCTAAAAAAGATCACGCCTCTAATAACCAGATCTATTCTCATAAATGCTCCCAAAAGCATTTTCCAGAAAGAAATTTCAAATCATTACCTCTTCCTTGGTCACTTCTTTATTTTACTCTGGGCGTCCTTCCTACTATGACATAGAGTTGGTCATTTCCATCCCATAAAGAGTCCAGGGGAGAAGTCTGCACTTCTAGTACTCGGACTGGAATAACCACGGACTATTTTGTGATTTCCATTTTAATCCTACTCAGACTTCCCTCTGGTAGGATGCCAGCCTTGTTCTCCAGGGCATCATGGGCTAATTACAGATTTTCTGGGTGGATATAAATTTCTGCCCCAGGAATTTCTCTCCTCTTCTCCAATGCTGACCGCAAAGGACCAGATTTCATTATTAAAGAAATTATCTTGAGGCAAACTTACTGTTCTGCAATGCTTCTTCCAAGGCCCCGTTATTTTTGGCAGCATATCTTCATTAAGTGGTCTTGTTTGGAGTTTTCCTGGCCTGTGCTAGTTGCTGTGGAAAGACACGTGATTTTTTTGAGTCATTCATTTATTCATTCAAAGAAAACTTCATTTTGAGGGGGTTCTTACATACTGGGCATTAATATATAGGCACTGGGGTGGGAATGGAGCGAAGAGGCAGCCCAGATGGATATCAGCGTTTTGAAGCCCGCATTATATCTGGATTGTGCTTATGGCTATGATGGTTAATATTATAACTGCATACTCTGTTTGATTAGGACTTTGCAGTTTACAAAGGGCTTTCACAGGCATTATCTCCTTTAATCCCAGCCGCAGGAATTTTAAATAGCAAAGATTCCACCAAAAGGCCCAGTAATGCTCACCAATCCTGCTTAGCCAAAAAGAAAGAGAATGTTGCAAATCATCTCAACAGCTGATGGGGCTTTAAAACATAGAATAAACAATTCAGAAGAAGCTTATGAAGCTTAGTTACTGGAATGTAACTTGGAGAACATAAGTGAAATGCATGTAACACATATATAAGCAGGAAGGCATGCTGGGAAGAAACTCCATCCTGCAGCCTTGGTGGCCTAGTGAACTGCTGGCTCTTGGGGGCAGAGGCCTTCCAGGGCCCTGGACCGTTGCCTTATTCTAGGAGCTAAAATGGGATGCGACTGTTAGCATAAAGTTGCTGGGAGACTCGCAAATTAAGCAAAATGAGTAGGCATTGATGTTACTTTCTTTAGCTACAAAGCATTCTTGAGTTATCCACAAGTTTCTAGCATATATTTACTTGAGAAGTAAAGCAATTTTCTGTACTTTAAACCTAAAAAAACAAATTTGTGGGCCTTGTCTGAGCTGTGTAGTAAAGATAATCGAAGTTTTGATAGATTTTTACCCAATACTTTGAAAAGTGGGCATATCATATATGGGTAAGTGTAGTTTTTCTTGATTCATGTTTTATAGAGAGGATGCACAGAAGACCATCCTGTAGATTTGTTCCTTTTCCTGGCTCTTTAAGTAGGAAAGGCAACCCTCTCTGACTTCATCGTTGTGAATATCTTTTTTGACTTGCCTCCAAAACAGCTTCTAGAATGCTAGCTGAAACTTGCAAATTTTGGCTAGTAGTTTAGATATCATGTGAATTTTCTTGTACATCATCCCCAAAAGCTTTTATTCAAAGAAGTTTTGTATATAAGGCAGTGTGAACTATAGTTAGGAACTGGCTTTGAGTATGGTTGGATAGTCCAAGAAGGTATCACAAGGCATGTCTATTATCGGGTAGAATATTCCAGATAAACTTACTGGGTTCTGGATTGCTCACCCCTCCTTCTGGAGTTGGATTCCAGGTTCTTCATGCCTCAAACAAAGAAGTCAATGAAATGAGCAAAAAGTGTTGGCAAAGTTTATTTAAAAGGCAAAATGGAGATTGGAAGAGAAACTGGATCTGTGGAGCGAGTTTGGGCCGAACAAAGTTGAAGAAATTAAAAGAAAAATACGTACTGCATCTGAGAGATGTGATATGGGCTATCGTGGAAGGATCTGAAAGCAACGACTTCTCATGGCTTCCTTTATTTTATATTGTCTAAATCTCAAGGAAACCCGAGGGAACCTGCACATCCAGGTCCTGAGAGGCAGTGCTGGGATCTCGAGCCTCAAGAATGGCTGAGGTCTAGGCCATTCTTACAAGAAGTTGCATCTGTTTGGGATCTTGTGATTAACAGGTCACGACTACTTTCACAGCCAGCTTTAGCCACACCACTCTCCTACTTCATGTCTGTTACGAGGAAAGTTAGAGATGCTCAAAGAAGCATTTTGGTGCTTAACACTATGAAGTTTCATGGCAGTTCTTAGATGTGTGGGTGTTTTACTAGAGATTATTTACTCCAGCCTATTACGGTTCGAGTATCTCATATCTGAAATGCTTGGGACCAGAACTGCTTAGAATTTTTATTTTGTTTTTAAAAGAATGGTGAGTGTTTGCATACACATAATGAGGTATCTTAGGGATGGGATAACCTGAAGGTAATTTTATACAAATTTTTTAGTGCACCAGTGTTTTAACCATGGCTTATCACATGAGATCAAGTGTGGGGTTTTCTCTTTGTGACATCTTGTCTTTGCTCAAAAAGCTTTACGTTTTGGTATGTTTTGGATTTCAGATTTCAGATTAGGAATTTTCAGTTTATATTTTATGTTTGGCATTCCTGCGTATTTTCATTCCTGGATGTTGTAGCATTTTGATTGAGAACTAAGCTATACTCTAAGTTGGTTTTCTGTCCAGTGGAAAGTATGACATGTATCTGTTTGGGAAATAAGAGTGAACATAGTAGGGCTGGTGAGCCCTCTTCTGATGAGCTTTGGGTTGTCAAAGGAAGCTTAGAGATGTGGGGTCAACATTGATCTTAGGTGTACTCTGATTTTTCTGTTTAATGTGAGAGCTGGGCAGGAGAAGTTGTGGACACTTCACTGATGGCCCATCCCATCCTGTCTCAGAGCAGTCTGTCTTCCCCATGACCACCTAATCTAGGCTCCCACTGTGGATTCATTCATTCTGTAAGTATTTGCTCAGGGGCTATATTAAAGACCCAGTCCCCTTGCTTATGCGGAACTGTGCCTTTTCCTGCTTAGCTTAATAGGTGGATTTCTTTCAGTTATCTGGTAGTTTTGTTCTTTGGGGTGTGGTGTGGGCATGATTTAAAAGCAGAAGAATGTGAGTGACCAGGAGACTTTCTTGCTGCAGTGACATAGTACAGAACTGAGGACTGCTGCTGCCCCTGACTGGGATTATTTCCTGGGACTTATACTTTTCTACCCTCTTTCTCTTTAATTAGGTTTTCATTTGTCTTTTCAGCTCTGACAACGGGAGGCAATGGATTAAATAAAGAGTCCTGGTGGATTTGTTACTCATCTGCTGTAGCAGAGCTGTTTCACATTAGTTGACGTAGACCAAACACAGTGCTTCAAGGAGGGCGCTGATGCTCAGATTGTCAGGGCTGTGGTCATTAGGAAGAGGTTAGGAGGACAGGGAGAAGTTAATAATTATTGGTTGAGTTGGAAAGTGTTGAACATGTCACAGCATTTCACGGTATAGGTAAAGCTGTGGCCACTAAACAGGTGGAGGTGTTATGAACTCAGTGTTGGTACGGCTTGTTTTGTGGTCGTTAAAGATTCACACTCAAAAGTCACATAGACCCAGACCTGATTCTATCATTTATTCCTGGTGTAATTTTGAACAAGTTTTCATCATCCATAAAATGGAAAAAGTTATGTGCGTTTGTGAGATAAGAATAAAACGTAGCACATACTGAATGCTTAGAACAGTGCCTAAGACATGAATGGACATTTTCCTGGCTGTGGTTTTTTAATGTTTTCATACAGCTTTGGACCAGACAAGGTGGCCTTTTTCACATTAACCTCATTTTCAAACCAATTCCCCAAAGACTATACCATTATGAGGAAGTTACAGGTTGAAGTAGTTACAGCTGCTTTTGGAGAGAGCATGTTCCCTTCCCAAGGATGATGGGAGCTGATACCTGTCTTTTCCTGGAGATGTATATGGGTGTTGGTTTGTAAGAGAAGCCACTTTAGTTTATAAGGAGCACCTTGAAAGGTTCAGTTAGTGTTCAGTTTATCAAACTCCAGTGGAAGGCATTGTGCTGACGGTCAAAGGATGCAAAGATGAAAAACATAGACTTGTTCTCAGTTTTCCAGCTTGAGGGGCTGGTAATAAGTAATAATAATAGCACAATAATAAAGTGCATCACTGTAATCATTATAGCTATCACTTATGCGTTAATGTGCGTCAGATAAATAACATACCTTTGAACCTTTTCAAAGAAAGCAGTCTTGATATTTGTGAAATAGATTTTTTTCTCTATTAATAGGAGTATATAATAAGGAAAATTTGTGTCCTACTGGAGTATTAATAAAATACTATGAGTCGCAAAGTATAAAGTCATACTACCAGTTAAGCCTGCCTCCAGGTAGTTTTTGTTGTTGCTTTGAGTGAATTGTTTGGAAATCTTGAATGTGATTTCTTTATTAACTACAGTTTCCAGGGTTCTATTCGGTGTCAACAATCTTTTGATCCTCTGTACTCTGTTCAGGAAGTTATAAAAATGAGAAAGAGGAAAAATTGGGCTTTGTTAGCCAGCCCCCATGGAACTTACTCTTTTTCTTTTCTCATTGCTAATGACTACAGGGAAAATGTCTTACCTTTCTCGTAAGGGTCTTTCTTGCTCTAAAGACCATATTATCATCAATAATTTGTCAGATTGATTCTATTAATTGAGATTTAGACTATCAAACTTTTTTCTAATTTGTTTCATATCAGGTTTCACACATGTATATGTACCAAATGGTAAATGTGGCATTGTAAGTGAAATAAGATGAGTTAGTTCACCTTAGCGGAATTAGTAGAAGTCGGCGTACAACACACAGCATACACCTGATGGAAATTTGGGTCAAGCTGACTATCCCTTGTTTGTTTTCTTGTCGCTTCTCATTTCTTAGTCACTTCTTTTTTAAAGCTCAATTTGTGAAAACTGATACTATGTTACATTTCTCTCTGTTTTCTGCTAAGTGACAGATGCCCCAACTCAACTATCACTATGCACCTTTTTTTTGTCTGTTAAGATTGTATAAAGTAGACTATTAAGTATTTTGTCATGGTGTTTTTATTGTAGGAGTCCTAAATTTGCTTGAAATATTAACATTAAAAGGGTATCTCATAGGGCTACTAAATACTTTGTGTTAACAGGAGTTTTATGTTTAAAAATATTTTGAGGAAGACATGTATTAACTTAGGAAGGCAAATTTGGAATTTTATAGCCTACTGCCTACTGTGTTCAGTGTAAAGGAATTTCACCAATGGAAAGTTCCAACCAAACAGCATTTCTATACATGAAGGTGGTATCCTTGCCTACCACCTTTCAAAGTCACTTGTTTCATTGGTTGACCCAACAGAGTGCTAATAGATGTCTATCATGTATTAGGCGATGTGTTGAATTTAGAAGAGTAATTGCTACCACAGTTTGTTAGTCAAACAGTGAACATTTAGCAATGGAAAGTCATTAATTCTCAAAAGAAATAAAATTGGCATGCATGGTTCTCTGTACCTACTACTTTTTGGGGGGGCTGCTGAGGCTTGAACTCAGGGCCTTGCACTTGATAGGCTAGTGCTCTGGCACTTGAGCTAAATCCCCAACCCCTTTATCTACTACTTTTGATGGCTCTTAGGTAAGACTTATTTTAGGCTGCATTGTCCTTGTTAGATTCATATACCTTTTAAAATAGCACTTTCATTTT
This sequence comes from Hystrix cristata, assembly GCA_004026905.1. NCBI lineage: Eukaryota > Metazoa > Chordata > Mammalia > Rodentia > Hystricidae > Hystrix > Hystrix cristata. Next base: position 13,718 of record PVJO010012412.1, read on the forward strand.
TCTATAACTTTGAGAAAGTAGAAACCTTTGTTCTTTTCTGCCTTGATTTATCCTCACTTTTCCCCCTGAGACATTTCCAATTGTCTTTTTTTTGTTTTTTGTTTTTTTTACTTAGTATTTGATTCTAGTGATTAATAAATAGCTGGTGAAGGAAAGAAACAGGAATTTATTGTATTAGCATTAGCATTTTAACGTACCCCAAAAGACCAGTCCCTCTCTTCTCTCCCTGCAAACCATTGTGCCTACCTTACATCAAATTAGGAGCAATGTCTTCTTTTTTGCTGAACAGTTTATTTTAGAGTCTGGTGCCCATGGCCTTGTGGTTTCTTGTCAGGTATTTCATAGATGTTTTAGAATCCTGATACTCTTTTCTAGACATCCCTCACACACATTGCTGAATTAATTACTCTGAGAATTTCATTCTATTTTAACCTGTCTCCTCCTTCCTCTTTCTAAACTGACATAACTGGAGAAACTCACCTGGTTTTCATTAAAAGTATTTAATACTTACCCTGTATAAGATCTTTTCTAGGTGTCATCAATGCATGGTAGTTAGTTACAAAATGTAATTAGTTGTGAGTTTATTATAACTGTAGTTGTCAAATACAAATATCCTCTGAGAACTTACAATTAAAGTGGATAAAGTGGACACGGTCATATAAAGTACCAAAACAGTGTGAAATTTGTGAAACAGAGAAAGGAAAACAATACAAGAGGATTTTGGAAGATGAGTTGATGGAGACCAGTGTGGTTGGGACAGGGCTCCTGGGGAAAAGAGAATGGGAGCTGACCCCAGTGGGACTTAGTCATGAGGAGAGGGACAGAGAATAATCTGTCCATGGAAGCCTTGAGCTCAGGCAGGGACATGAGCAGCACTGGAAGGGAGGGTAGGAGCTGAACGTACAGGACTCTTTAATGTGGACATTCCCATGCACAACCAACTCGGACCCTGTCCTCTAAGTTAGCATTTGCCAAAAAAGAAATCTTCCTGGAACCCTGTACTGTGTATTGTAGGGATGTGAGTCAAAACAAGTCTTTGTGTGTGAAGAAATGAGAAGACTTGGGATAAAATGAAGAAAAAGTATCCTGTGCGGGTTCCAAGCTGTTGATGGTTTAGAGTCAGAGGCAATGCCAGGTAGATGGTGTTGGGAACATGAAGCTGAAAGTGGTGCATAGACTGGATCTGAGTGGGCAGCAGTAAGTGACTAGGGGACCCTGGCTCTGTCCGGTTAGATATGATGAAGACTTGGATTGGGGGAATGACTTGCGAATGAGAAGGGAGGGACAGATTTCATAAGCTGTTAGATGTTAGAATACTGACCTTCCTGTCTTCTGTGAGTGGCCATATTCAAAAGAATTACTGAAATAGAAGAATGAAAGAGTGAGTCACACTTTGGAGATCATTTTGCATTAGGAGCTTTATATGGCACACTCTTTGGATTTCTGAACTTCTTTGTCTTTTGTGTGGTAGTCAGAGACTGTTAGGTACTACAGTTGTACTCCAAACCCAGGGAGACAGGGTCATCTTTGTAGTACTGTTCCTTTTGTTTTCAAAATGCTCTGCATTCCAAATGCTTGCTCAGTGCAAAGCACTTAAAACACACTCCACTTTGAAGATATAGTTCAGTGCAGAAGCCCTGAGTTCAATGGCCAGTACTGCAAAACAGCAGCAACAACAACAACTGAAAACAATCCAGCTACTCCTCTGTCAAGCAGTATGTCGGTTGTTAAGACTTCCCCAAATGGCACTGTACAGTCATCAGTGCTCTGTGCACTGGCATGCGGCCTGGACATGCTCAGGGAGTAAGTGTGTGCAACACAAACGAGCGCCTGGCTCTTGGGCTTTTGTGTGCTTTGGCTTGCTTCAATCATTTTGAGGGACTTTATCAGAGAGGACCCTGGACACACTGTAAAGATCACCCTGATGTTGCTGCCAGCTCTCTTGGGCGTGTTCATCACTAGAGATAGAAGAATTTTTAGCACACCATTTGGAACCCATCATTGGTTTGTGTGGTCTCCAAGGACTGGCCTATAGTTTGTTAATAGTCTTCACATTCTGTCTTATCTATGTGCATGAATCGCCCCTCAGCGATTCATGTAAGACTGCATAGACTAATGGTTTTTCTAATGATTATTTTCTAATTTTGAAAAATGTTCTTAACACTCTCCAGAACATGTAGTAGGATAAAGTAATACTGTAAAATATAAAGCCGCACTATTATTCCTCTCTTGAATTGTTCATCAGAATAGTTATAAGCTTCCCAGTCTTATGTATTTACAAATATAAATGCATTAAACTGTTTGATCGATAACTTATTTATTCTCCATATTTACTTACTTCCATCCGTACCTTTGTTACAGCTCCGTTCATACATTTGGTGGCTTGAAAATGATTCAGAGTAGTTGTGGTAATTAGTATGAATATTTCTGAATATTTTTCTCTTTTATTGTTTGTAATTCCATAAAGTATCTGAATTCTTTTTATTATGCCCTTGAAACCCTTGAGTTGTGTTTCTTTGTGCTTTTCCTTGACATATTTCACATGCCCTTGAAACCCTGAGTTGTGTTTCTTTGTGCTTTTCCTTGACATATTTCTGTCCATTGGTGTTTTAGTAAGTTAACTTGTGTACATAGGCGTATCAGTGTCCTTGGAAAAGTTCATGCCCAATGCCTAAATTCTTTGTCTGGCTGCATACATTCAGTATATTCACTGGAAAAATCCTTCCTTTTGTAACTAGTGTTTGTAGGTGTTCTGTAAGTCTGATACATCAGTGCCTGTAGAGGGTCCCTACAAAGAGTCTGTCCTGGTGGTTTAGCTGGCTGTTGCTTGCTTAGCCGGAATTCAGTGGCTTCTGTTAGTACACAAATGTAAGAAGGCGTGGAGGATGAGGCCACAGCTGAGGAGACATTGCTCCAGGCCAGTTGTTAGCAAGGGGCTTCTGGTGTTCTAGACTGAAACAGGAAATTTTAACTACAGAACATGTTTTTCTTTAATTGTAGAATCGTAATCAATAAGTAGGAAATAATGACATATCTCTGCTGGTTCATGTGGCCACATTCATTTTCTAATGAAAAGGTTACAGTCATGTGTTCAAGATACTTTATCAGGTATTTATCATCCGTTTTTTAAATCCACAAATTGAATATGCTTCTGAAAATATTGACCCTGCCTTTCTATGTGTAGATTTAAGAGGATTTTTCAGAGTTTTATGTTATTTGGTAAAAATGCAAATGTAAACAATGTAGTATTAATAGCCACAATGATAAAACAAGTTATAATGGCATTGAAGAGAGACTGGAACAAGACATGCCAAGTTAACCATAATTACTCTAGAATATTTGCTACTTTTGGGATACAGTTTTTCCTAGTGGGATTATTAGTTCAAATAAAGTATTTAATCTGGGATCCTACCTGCAGCTTCTGTATTTTTGTAATTAGGTTCAGAAGAGTGTGTAAACTTCTCTCTTGTTCAGTGAACAAATGACAGTTGGTCATACATTTAAGCATACACATGTAGTGTACACATTATATTAGCTTAGAAATTAGTACCATTATCAAAAAAGTGAGTTGCACATTCAAAATCAAAAAGAGCAGATTATATTTCTCCTTTTATCCTTAGGTTATATAAAGTGTTTAACACATTAAGTAGATTGTTTTAGTCTTATTTCAGCCGTTGTTCCTTCCACTTCGAAATATGAGCCACAGTATTTATTTGCGTGGTAGAAAAATTTATGTATAAGCTTTAGGGCTTGAAAGAGAATTCTTTTAAATCTTTAAGAGAAACCATGTTCTCATTACTTTTCATTTCATATTCAGGAGTTAGTATATTATTAGTTCTTTTATAAAATTTAATAGTCTTTAATTCTGTGGTTTAAGCTTTATGCATTTACATCTTACTCTTCTCTTAGATTTTACTTCCAATGAGAGAATGTTACATAAATTGACTTTCTCAGGATCCTAACTGATGGCTTCACTGGACTGTTTCGATACTCTTAGTTGCCATTGTCCACCCAACAGGCAGCGTTCTCTTTATAAAAAATCTTATATCCCATTAAATCGAACAGAACAAATAGCTTCAGATATTTACTGCTGTGGACAGTCTTATCCATTTTGTAGCTCCTTCCTTATACCTAGCCAGCACACTGGGAGACCTCTGTATGCCCATATCAGTACAGTGAGTATTCATACATACAGTCCCTAAAATCCATCGCTCACTTCTTTATTTTCCCTGTGCAACAAACTAACATAAATTGGTGGAACAACAGCATGGACAAATGTAGTTATTCTCTGGAAACTAGACGTTTTCTGCTTTTTAGGACTTTGCCTTCAAAACTATTGATAAAGAAGTATTAAGTAGTTGTACTTGAGTATATTTTATTTTGCATTCTTTAAATGATGTGTCCTGGGGGCTTGGGATTTAGCTCAGTGGTTAGAGTGCTTGCTTCACAAGCACAAGGCCCTGAGTTCGATCCTCAGCACCAAAACAAACAAACAAACAAACAAAAAAACAGTAAATGATGTGTGCTTTAGCTCTGGAAACAAAACAGTGTTTATATGAATATTTATATAAACACCAGGAAGGAATTAGGAAAATACAAATAGTTGGGAACTGAGAACTTCTGTGGAAACTATGAGGTAGTGAAACTTCAAATCCACAGAAAAAATCTTCACATTTAGAGAGGATTTTGGTCTTTTTCCTTTCTCTCTTTGGTTTACAGAAGTTCCTTGTAGCCAGTATCCCATTTTGATATCCTCAGCACTACAAAAAATCTACGATGACATTTTATTTTCAGTTTTTATATAAGACAACTTTTTGGGGTGTTCAATTTCTTGTTGAATTTCACGAAGGTCGTGCTTTGTTTAGAAGTTGAATTCTAATTTCCCAGCTCCTACTTGAAAGCTATTTTTATTATAATATGTTCTTCTATTTATATTATTTAAAATATGTACTCAGTTAATTAGTAGAACTATTTTTATTGTTGTTCAACTCAATTCTCCAGCTCTTTATCAGAGATGAGTAATTCTGGATCTGCCTGACCTTGGATAATACTTAGCTTCATCCAGCCTCATGTGCAAATAGGTATTCTAATTGCTCTCCTTGAACTAGTTGTAGTAAAGATTAAATTTGGTGTATGAGGTGAGGCGTGTGGTAAAGTTTCAGGTGACAGCTGCCCCCTTCCTTCTCCTCTTTGTTATTACCGTCTGACGTATTACTGTATAAGAAACAGTCCCCCAGATTAGGGTTTAAAACAGCTATCATTGTACTCTCTGTGTTCTAAGTTGATTGGGTTCCCCGGGGTAGTTCTCAGGATTTTGGTGCTTCAGCGGGGCTAGCTTGAGAGCTGCACTGCTGGGGTAGCTGAGGCTGTGTGAATGCCATTTTTCCACATGGTCTCTCTACCAGGACTTAAGTTGCAGCTCAGGGCAAAAGTGGAAATTTCTAGACCTTCTTAAGGCTAAATTCCTGAACTCGCAGAGCACCGCTTCTGCCATGTTTCGTGGCTGTGAGCCCAGGACCAACCTGCTGCACCAGGGGCAGAGTCAATACCAGCAGGTGTTTGTTCAACTTCGGAGCCCAACTGCTGCAGTTATCCTCCTCAGGTTTTAGAGAGTCGTTCCTCGGCTTTTACGGTGAAACAGTGAATGCGCTAGCACTAACGTGGGTAGAGGATTTCTCCTTCTCTTTGTAATCTGAGTTGAAGGACGACAGATAACCTGGTTGTTCTAAAGAACATGCCAAAGTCTAGCTTTGTTTTATACTCTGAAGTCTGCACGGTAGAAATAGCTGGCAGGGGTCCTTCAATGGTGTTGTGACAGTAGGTACTATCTCTCATTGGAATTTATAATTTTTAAAGTGCTTTTACATATATTTTCCCTCTTTTCTCCTCTCACTATAATACACATAGGTTTGGCATGTATTCCCATTTTACAGGTAAAGAAATGGGGACTACGAATTTAAATGACAAATATTTTGGAAAAAAGACACAATTAGAATTCCACTGAGCGCTCCTGCAACTCCAGGACATCACCTTTGTATCTCAGTTCCATTCTAAGGAAGTTACCATGAAATGAAGACTGGAGGCATCTTGCGAGTGGAGGGTACTGAGAGGACACGGGGGCGCTGGAGGGAGTATAGCTCTCAGTGTAATTCCTCATTCTGCTACTTTCTACCTTTGCGGACTCTAGTGCTTAACTTCTTTTTCTGGGTTCTTCATTTGCTTTACCTGAGTTATACAGTCTCTTGTGCAACAGGGAAGAGTAATATTCACCTTAAGCTCTTCGTGGGTTTCCATCAGGGTTAATTTAAGTAAATTATGTAAAAGGTCGAGCAAAGTGCCTGGCCTGCCGTAGGTGTTGGATACCTGTTAATTTTCTTTTCCTGTCTATCTCTGTTTCTTAAAGATTCTGCTTTCTCAGGCTTTTACAAAACTGAACCTGAGTTATATTTTGAATTGTATCGAGCACTGTAAATACTCTTTGTGTCATTACCAGTGAATGAAAAGTTGGGAATTGCTTGTCTGGTTGCCCAGCAGGAACTCTGTTACACTTACTCACTTCGGAGAGAGGCAGCTTTGCAAGGTTGGCATCTCTGTCCTGAAACACTAGGCTCTTTATTCTGCAAGAGAGTTGGTGACACGTATGAATGTGACTGGCCGAGTTGTCACCTTTTAGGCTATACAAGTTGCTTGCTGCAGTCCCACAGGATTTGCCACCTGTTTAAGGAGATGCTAAAGGGTTGTGGCTTGTTTTTGTAAATGGCTGTTTGAGCAGATTGATTCTGAGCATCAGGATAAATTCCACCAACATCAAGTAAGTCATAAATTTAAATTTGTAGTGTCATACACTAACTAGAATTTGAGTCTTCAAATGGACCCTGTTTGGGGCTCGCGTGGAAAACCAGCTTTCTGCATTTGTATTTGGTGATGCTCTTGTGTAGCCTGACTGTGGTCTCAGGAACTTCTAATTTAAAAAGGTGGCTTTAGCCATTCATTAGTTGTTGGGCATTTAGGCTGTTTCCAAGACTTAGCTGTTACAAATTGTGTTGCTATAAACATGGTTGTGCATATATCACTGTGGTATGATGATTTTAATTCTTCTGGGAAGATACTGAATAGAGGAATAACTGGAAAGAAAATGTGGTTTTTCTACACAGTGGAGTACTACTCTACCATTAAAAAGGGTAAACTAGAGATATTTGTAGGTAAATGGATGTACCTTGAGAACATACTCTTAAGTGAAATAAATCAGACACTCGTGAGTACACATTGAATTGTTTCTCTGATATGAGAAATCATAAGTGTAAATAAGGACAAAGAGGTGTAATAGGATATTATATAAAAGGAAGATAATATTCAAAAGAGAGGAGAACTAGAAAGGGAGAAGGGGGAAAGAAGGAAGGGAAAAAGGAAAGAAAGAGGAAAGAGAAAAAAAATGGAAAAATATAAATAAACCTGCTGTAAATAGGGAAGAAGGGAGCAGAAAGGAGGGGAGGGGAAGGCGGGGAACCAAGATACATCATGTACAGGTACAAAATAACCGTGATGAATGTGATCATTATGTATACAATGTACCAATACACATTCTTGGTTAAAAAAATAATAAAAAAAAAATTAAAAAGATGGCTGAGCTCATTCCCCCTAGGGCAGTAGGAAAGTCTTAGTGTACTTCTTTTGCCTACATCAGTGACAGGGCGGAAGAAACATGTCATTAGAGTTTAAAGGTGACCATTGCACAAACAGCAGTGCTCTACACAAAGACCTCTTTGATCTGATCTGATGGTTTGTGCGCTGCAGAGGGAGACTGAGCCTCAGCCAGTGATGAGATTCTCTGAGTTGTGACTTTGTTGGGAGACAGAACTTTCATGTGTCTCCTTGGCTGTGACTAGAAAGAGGGCCCCGTGGTGACAGGGGCAGCTTAAAGTGTCTTTCTTCTATGCAACTCCTTCTAGGCATGGTTGCATCAGAACCAACACAGATAGATGCATTTATTTCTTTTTCAAGACCTCTGGGCAAAGAGATTTTACAGCTTTTCTAAGTAACCTTTACTGCCAGGAACTCTCTTCTTATTGCTAATACACATCTTTCCCATCTGAAAGCCAGACCTCTGTTCTCTAGTTTGCTTAATCAGCACATGTGGGGATTAGAATGTTGCTGTCCCCTTATTAGGAGGACATTATTAACCCATTGCAGCTACCTTTCCACTAGAGCATGCAGTTCCAATTCTTGCATTAAGTTTAGGTACATCAGTTTTTTTCCCGAAAGAGATTAAAATGACATTTTAGTGGGTTATGGCTGTGGGCAGGTATTACGAGACTTCTGAGAATTTCGGAGACCTAAGACCTTGATTTTAGAGAGCCACTCAAATACTGTTCACAAAATAGAGCTGATTTCTGATGCGGCAGAAATATGTATTCCTATCATGTCTGGTATGCCTAACTATGAAGAGGAATGAGCTTTTTAAAATGTTAAGAGTTTGTGTTTCTTTATAGACACTGATTTCATTTGCATTTTCTGAATTTTGCCTGAACCAGCACTATTATTCTGCAGTACAAATTGCTGCTTTATCTTAAAGTTGGATAGAATGCCTTGCAGAGTCAAAATAAATTATTATGTATTTTTTTGGCATCTTGTATGAGCTAGATGGTGCTTTTGGTGTTGTTGTCTGTAAAACTCCTGTGTCTACTGAGGTCAGTCCCTCAGGTCAGACTGTGTCACCAAAAAAGACCAGCATAAAACAAAACAAACAAGAAAACCCGGTGCCTGGTGATGACAGAATCACGTCACCAACAAGGACCAGCACATTTGGTCAAGGCTTGGCCTGTCTCCGGGGGAGCTCAATGGAAGTGTCGTGGTCTGGGTCACAATACGTAGTGGTTTACTGTTCCACTGTTTGACAATGACTGGCAACAGATGTTTGTTTTAAAGGCTAATAAAAGTAAATCTGAGGGAATTTGTTTCCAATTTAGGTTCTTTTCCTCAGTGAGGTAGCCAGCAGTGAGATATGCAGGAGAGAAGCCCTGCCTGAGGAGCAAGTGGCCTCATCCTCAGCTGCTTGTCCATGTTTCAGGAGGCAGCGTGGCACATTTCCTCCTAAGCCCTCAGGGGTGGTGCATGCCCAGGCTGTGTGCCTGGTGGGTGCTGGGGGTGAAGCAGGGGTTCAGCCTCTCAGGGAAGCATCCAGGGAAAATGTGCAGCAGGTGATTCTGCCCTCCTGTCTCAGCCTGGCCATGGCCAGCCGCCTCACTCCCGGGTCAAGGTCCTGCTGGGTTCCACCCTCGAAGGCCTTCCTGGCTGACTGCTTCCTTCGTTCTCTGTGGCATTCTCTTCTGCCTTGACCCATTTCTCTGGGCACTGCTCAGTGGTCAGATTACTGAGAGATAAATTGTTCCTGATATAAAGATTTATCACGTAGCCGAGGATGAATATGTACTTTCTCTTGGAATATTTGCACTTTCAAAGAAAGCTCAAAGGCCAATGTTTGTCCTTGTGTTCTGACTTCCTTTCCCTGATGTAGCCTTACAAACCGAGGTTTTCACATAGACTCTGCTGTTTAAACCTCTCTCCTTGGGCTGAAGTAAAGGACTAACAGATCTTTGTGACGGCCTGGGACTTCCCTGTGGATGGGCCCTGCCTTCTCATCTGGCTTCCCTTGTCCACCACCCTCTTTCTACTGTTTACAAAGCACACTGGCTGGCTGTCTCCCTTCTCCAACCAAACGGCCCCTCGTCTTTTAGTACTTAGCTTAAACTTCCTCCCTGCACAGACTAGGCCAGGGCCCTTCCTAGTTGCCCACCATCTGCTCCCTGGGGTATCATGTACTTCGTCCTTAGATCTCATCACATGTGTAGTGTTTCAGGTCAGAACATCTTGTTGGATTGTTAGCTTCACGAGCCTAGAGAAAATGTCTGTGTTGTTTGTTATTTAATAACTTTGATAGAGCGTTGACATATGGGAAGTCCTCAGCAAACATTTACTGGACAGGAACAGGAAAGAGAAAAGGAAAGGTGGGTGAGAAAGGATGGTGGTTCCCAGAGTTTCTTGTGGCTGCTATAATAATTTGCCAGAAACTTAGTAGCTTGAAACAATGCATGTGTATTATTTCATGCTTCTGGGAGTCTTTCTGTCAAAGTGTTGCATTCTTTCTGGAGTTTTGTGGGAGAATATAGCCTTACCCACCTTCTAAAAGCTGCTCATATGCCTTAGTTTTGTGGCTCCCTTCCAGCAATGGTGTAACCAAGACCTCTGCTTGCATCGCCATATGTCTTTCTGTGACTTGCACTTTCTCGGTCCCTTGTATAAAGACATTTCTGATTATACTGGGCTCACTCAAGTAATACAAGATTATTTTCATGTCTTAAGATCTTTAATTAAACCTGCATAAACCCTTTGCCATGTTATGTTCCAGAGATTCGCATGCAGGTAATATGGGGTGGAGTAGAGGTAGAGACATAATTTTGCCAACTGTTAGTACCTTATGCAGACAAAAATGTGTCTGGAGTGAAAATGCAGATTGTGTGCCTAAGGAAGGGAATGACTAAAAGGTCAGCCATAGTGCAGGACAAATACATTTAGAGGAATCTCCCCGAGGAAGAAAAAGAGAGAAAATAAGATCCTGGGAAAAGTTTAGTGTTGCTGCAAGTCTGAAACTTGGTAGCGAGGAGAAGATTATTTCTCTCAGGATAGAGAAGTTGTAGGTCAGAACCTAAGGAAGAAGAAATGAACCTCCCCAAGGCCACGGTCGAGTCCATGGAGCAGCCAGGTTTTGGACATGCACTCTGCGATGGACCAGTCTGAGCACGGATTGGCGCTGAACAGAGAACACCACTGTGAAGCAGCACAGTACTCAGCTGTGTAGAAGAGGAGGTTAAACTGTGTGGTAGATCAGCATTATCTTGAGCCCTATTCCCATATTTTATCGATTAAGAAACTAAGGTCTAGAGTGTACAAATGGATTAATCAAGTACACAGGTCAGACTGACACCAGAATTTGAACTGGAAACCAGGGTGCCTGGTACCAGAGTGCCATTCTGCCAGCGGCGAGTTCATCCTCTGAAATTCTCTTATCTTGCTGTCCTGTGTCCTGTTCATTGGCCATGTAGAGGAAGGACGTAGGAGAGAAATGTGGGACTGGGGCACATGCCAGTGGTCTCATCTGAGAATAGGAGGATGCCTTTTGGTGGAGCCCTGGGTGATCAGTTTGAGGATGAGACAGACAAAAAGAAACCCTTTCTAAATAGCATACAGCAGGAAATGGAACATGCATGTCCCCTCTGGAGCTGGGTGTAGATTTAGGAATATAGTAAAAACAAAGACAACCAGATTGACTTGCCCCACTTCATCAAGGACGTACCGTCTTCTCACAGTGACTGGAAGGCAGTCCAAGCAGGTTGTATGACGGCTTGATGTGAAAATAACTGCATTCTCAAGATCATTACTGTTTTTCTTTTAGCAAAGAGCCCATTTCCTTTCTGGGCAGGAACAGATTCTGTAGAATATATACACAGCTTTTGAGATGAATTCTTGAGCTTCTTTGAATGCTTGATCAATGATGTGATTAGTTAATTAGTAGTAATTAACACATGACCGTATGGCCAATAGACAATAGATACTCTGACAGTACTTTTAAAATTTCAGTTCCCTTTTCCTAACATAATGACACATTTTAAAGTACTTTTGAGTCATGCTAGAACATGTAATATGAGACAAACAGGACTTGAAGTAGCCACAGCAGAAAATAGGATGTGAAGTGGGGAGGGCATCAGAAATCACAGACCCACGGAGAACAGGAAAAGACAGACATGTGCAGAGCAGGAGGGGACTGTACACCTGAGCTGTTCCAAGCCTGCCTACTTCCAGGTCACCAGGTTTCAGAATGAATGAAGGTCTTCTGTGCTCCTAGGATGCATTTCTGTAAAGAAAACACACATTCATGTATTTAAGTGGGTCTTGAACTACTCAGGGATGTAGTCCCACAATCAATGCTTTGTGTGGCTGATTTCAATGCTTTTACCATATATGACCTTGGGTTCCTAGAGAGTTTTCCTTTAATTTAAAGCGATGCAGGTAGTTGCATAAGTGGAGGTTGCTTATGGGATTTTAAGCTAATGTTGTAAAATTTGAAAGGGTTGGGAAATTTTTATGTGATTATAAATGAATGTTGCAAAATATTAAGGGAATAGGAAATTAACAAGGGATAAAATTGCTCCATGCAAAAAATATTTTTAACAGTTCTATGTTTTTATATCTGTGTCATTAATGAGATGATCATAAAATAGTCATTAGTCTTACTAGAGCTAGATTTGTATATTGAAAATTTTGTGGGGATACGACAACTATTGAGACAATTGACTTAATTGTATGTATTTGTGGAATACAGTGTGCTATTTCAGTATGTCTCTATAAATGTATACTGATCAAATTAGGGTAATTAGTGGTTCCAACTCCTTATTATTTTGTGTTTGGAGCTTTCAAGCCTCTTTCTTTCTGTGCATGAAACATCTAATAGGTTATTGTGACCTATAATCATTCTGCTGCTCTGTAGAACACTAGAACTCAGTACTTCTATCCCTTCTCCTCCTCTTCTCAGCCTTGACTAATCACTATTATACATTCCCATTGACTTTTTCTTAAACATCCACATATGAGAAATAATGTGTAGAACTGGTCTTTCTGCAAATGACTTATTTCATTTAAGGAATGAGTCCACCCATTTCCCTGCTCCAAATTATGGTATGTGACACTTCTCAAGCAGGCTTATTAGGTGTTTATAAGTGGAACACAGTTTTAAAAACAAACTAACATTACTTTAAATAGTATATGGGATATAAATGATTCCATTTGTGTGGTCTCAAAATTTGCTAGACAGATTGGGCAGGAAGAATTGGAATTTGAAAATGGTTCAAAGACCCATTTAATGTTACTGAGTAGAGTGCTGGCCTAAGGATCTTCTGGTAAACAGGCCATCCAGCAAGGAGTAAAAAACCCCTGAGGCTTAAGGACAAGCCAGGGAGGCCCTGACTGACTGCTGAGTGTAGACTCTTTACATTACATGGCTGCTTGCTCATTTATTCTGCATCTCCTCCTTGTTCAGTGTTCTTTGGCCCATACGCAACCTTTTCTTATTCAATGAATTCTACAGAACTCTACTTTTAGGGGAGCAATTTTCAAACTTTTTTTATTGCAAATACTAAAACACACTTTATGTTTCAAACATATGTGTGCATGTGAGTGTATATATTTATTCATGTGTGTGTAAATATGAACCTATCACAAAACTAAAGATTTTGTAAGCCAGTGCTATCCCCTAAATGCACTAGAAGAAAAAATAGATGAGACAACCATTACATTGATGCCTCACCTGCTGATCACAGCCATTGGCTGCACGATCAGTTGCGGTATGCATATTCTGAATAAGATCTGTGTAGTGTACTCTGCTGTGTACTAGTCTGTGTTATTCTTTTTTTTTATTTTATTTTTTTTAACCAAGAACATGTATTGGTACATTGTCCATATATTGATCACATTTAACATGTTTGTTTTGTACCTGTACATAGTGTCTCTTGGTTCTCCCCCCTCTACCCTCCCCTCCTTTCTGTTCCCTCCATTCCTATTTACAGCAGGTTTATTTACAGTTCTCCATGATTTCCCTTTCCCCTTTCTTTCCATTTTTTCCCTTCCTGCTTTTCCCCCTTCCTCTTTCTGGTACTCCTCTCCTTTGTATATTATCTTCCTTTTATATAATATCCGTTACACTACTTTGTCCTTATTTACAGTTATGGTTTCTCATAGCAGAGAAACAATTCGATGTGTGCTCATGAGTGTCTGATTTATTTCACTTAGTAGTACATTCTCGAGGAACATCCATTTACATACAAATGACTCTAGTTTATCCTTCTTTATGGCACTGTAGTACTCCATTGTGTAGAAAAGCCACATCTTCTTTAGCCATTCATTGGTCGTTGGGCATTTGGGTTGTTTCCAAGACGTAGCTATTACAAACTGCGCTGCTATAAACATGGTTGTGCATATATCTCTGTGGTATGACGGTTTTAGCTCTTCTGGAAAGATCCCCAGTAGGGGAATAGCTAGATCAAATGGAACCTCTAGTTCTAGTTGTTTGAGGAATCTCCATATTGATTTCCACAGTGGCTGGACCAGTCTGCATGCCCACCAACAGTGGAGGAGGGTCCCCTTCTCCCCACAGCCCCTCCAGCATTTGTTGATGGTTGATTTTTTCATAGATGCGCTTCTTTCTGGAGTGAGATGGTATCTTAATGTTGTTTTGATTTGCATCTCGCAAATGACTAGTGATGTTGAACACTTTTTCATATATTTATGTGCCATTTTTATTTCTTCATTTGAGAAATGTTTATTCATTTCAGTTGTCCATTTTTGGACTGGGTCTTTAAATTTGGGAGGTTTAATTTTTTCGAGTTCTTTATATATTCTAGATGTTAGACCTTTGTCTGATGGATAGCTAGTAAAAAATTTTTCCCATTCCATGGTTTTTCGTCCTGCTCTACTGGTGATTTCTTTTGCTGTGCAAAAGCTTTTTAATAGCATGTGGTCCCAAGCACTGATTCTTTGTATTGTTTCCCGTGCAGTCTGGGTTCTGTCCATAAATTTTTTCCCAACCCCTATGTCTTCAAGGGTTCTTCCTATTCTATTCTCCAGTAAATTTACTGTTTCTGTTTTAATGAAGCAAGCATTACCCTGATACTAAAGCCAGAAAAGGATCCAACTGAAAAAGAGAACTACAGACCAGTCTGTGTTATTCGTAACATTGGCTTCAGTGTACTGAAATGATTTTATTCCTTGCTAATGTACTGTGACCCACAGTTTGAAAAAATTTGCAGAAAAAATGTTATCAATATTATTGAAGGGCTAAATACATGTCTTTGTTTAAAAAAAACCGATTCATTTGTTACTTGAAGATATTTAGTGTTATTTTTCCATTAGAACACAGGTTGCTTTTGTTTACTTCCCCAGTGACTCTTTCCACACCTCCCCAGAAAGGGTTAGTTCATTCCTACTCTTCTCCCCCAGTAATTGTCTCTCCAGAATCATTTCCAGTGCTGTCTCCTGAGACTGTGAGTTCAGGTGCTATTCTTGCCTTTATTCTGGGCTCGCACTTGACTCTTCCATGGGGCTTTTCTTGATAATTTCAGACCTTGACCATCATTCTTTCTCAATCCCTGTAGCACAGCTGTTGGAACATATGAGAGTTGACTGCCCAGCATTATAATCATTTAGTGTCTGCTGTTCCTCTTCGTGTGTGTGTGTGTGTGTGTGTGTGTGCATGTGTTAAATTAAATCTTAGTTTCTCTTCCTTTTTGAGTTATCAACTCTTGTAGGGAAAGTTTCCTATGTTTATAAATGTTTGTATCACTTCAAAAATATTGGCTGGGCTGGGGATTTAGCTCAGTGGTTAGAGTGCTTGCCTTGCAAGCGCAAGGCCCTGAGTTTGATCCCCAGCACCAAAAAAAAAAAAAAAAAATTGGCTGCAATGTAGGAAGTTGCTGAATGTGCTGATTGATACTAATTGTGATGTGTTACCTGTTAACATTCTCATGTTTTTACTCTAAATTGTCTGACTTTAATAAAATTGTGTCATATATTCATTGAAAGTTGGGATGGTGCCTTTAATTTTTAAAAACCAGTTATTGAAGTATAACATACATACAGAATAGCACACAAGTCAATATTGGCATCTTGATAGTTCACAAACTGAAAACACCCTTGTAATGAGCATCCAAGTGAAGAAGGACCCAAGAATATACCTTGTGGCCTGTTTTAGTCAGTGGGAAGTACTTTGCTGATTTCCGTCACCATGAATAGAATTTTCCAGTATTTGAGCTTTTTTTAAGTGAAATGATTTCAGTAACTGTGTTTTGGTGGTTTTTTTTTTTTTTTTTGCTTATTTCAGTCAAAGTTATAATTGTGATACTTACCTATGTTATTGCAAAATAGTTGCAAATTATTCTTTCTAGTTACTGTGCAATGTTCTTTTAACTGAATACACCATGACTTATTTGTATAGTGTGTTGTTGTTGGGCAGTTGAATGTTTCCTGGCTCAGACCTTTTTGTGAAGTGTCACTACTCTTGTACATATTTTCGGCAAATGTTTTGTTGGACCTTGAGTAGGCATCTGTTCAGCTGTAGTAGATACTATCACAACTGTTCACCAAAATGGTCAGACCAGTTTAGCCTGTACTAGTGCTGTATGAGGGTTCTGCGTTCTCTGTGTTCTTGCTCACACATGCTTGTTATTTTCAAGTCCTTAATTGACTATAGATATTGCAAATGTACTCTCCCATTTTGTGTCTTCTTGATTTTATTGAATTTGTTTTGAGGAAGAGAGGTTTTTAATAAAGCCAATTTATCAGGTTTCCCCAGTTAGTACTGTCTGCTTCCTCTAAGAAACCTTTACTTAATTGAGGCCTCAAGATATATGTTGTTATGTTTTTGGTTTTGTTTTTTATAAAATTTTTATTGTTGTCTATCATATTTCAAGTTCCCTCAGGAATTGGTTTTTGGTTTGTGATACTAGTTTAGAATTGGATTCTTTATTTCTCCCAATGGATATCCCGAATTGTATAGTGAAAAGTCCTCGTCACTTTCTTCTGTTGAGTACTCAAGTAACTATGTGTGAGCCTGTTTCTGGATCTCCCCTTTGTTCCGTGGGTCTACTAATTGATTCTGTTTTTGCCTTAAAGATACTGTCTTAGTTTTGTATCTTTGTACTATTTCTTGTATGTCGTATAACTTTTGTTGTCCTTCTTGAAGACTGTCTTGGGTACTGTAGATTTAAATGATCTGAGCATCATGCTAACTGTGCATAAAATAACACTCTATAAACAGTTCCCTGTCAATAAATTTTATGAGTCTAATGGGATATTAAAAAGAAAGGTGATAATAAAGTAATGAAAAAATTTGTGACTATCGGAAGATAAATTATTGTAGTTTGATTTTTTTTTTTCAAATTTGAAAATTTCCAAATTTGTGGATGGGGGGAAGAGCTTGTACAGACAAATAGATTCTGGGATAACAATAAAGATGAATTACAGTGGTAGTTGGACTTACCTTCGTGTGTTTCCTAATTTAAATCCAAATTATCCATCAAATATGATAGCATTAGCTTGCAAATACTTGAGCTGAAGCTGCAGGGGGCTTAGATAAGGTGACTGTGTTGAAAAATGAAGCTTCCAACAAGGGTTAGAAATAGTTTTATTTTATGTAGTTTGCAGGGAAGAGGACCAATTGGCCTTTGAAAGATAGTTTCCATAGCTACTGAGCAGAATCAAAAGCAAAAGCTGTGGTAGCAGGTTTTCTCCTAAACTACCTTCACTGCTTTATGGTAGCTCCCAACTCAGGCATTATCAGGAGCTTGCTATTCCATAGTTGAAATGCTGGGAAATTCTTCAGTCAAGTGTCTGTTATGAGCAGACTTCCTTTGTGAGAATCTCATCACAGGTCCAAGATTTGACTAGACCTGCCTTCTCTTCAAAAAAGACCCAAAGGAAAGGTTCTCTCTCCAGGTCCGACTCTGTTAAGCAGTGTCCCACACTGCCAATTGAAACTCTATTTTGTGATTTTAAAAATGAAGTCACTTTTAAATTATAGAAGAATCCAGAATTTGCTACTTCCAATTTTTTTTTTAAAGACAGACATGAAAAATGATTTATTGAGGGACCCAAAAAGTGATTACTTTGGACGTTTTAGTATAATTTGGTCAGCTAGAAATACATTTAAGCTGCGAAAGAAGCATTATGATAAAGTTTTCTTTTTTGTTTTGGGACAGAAAATACACATCGAAAATATATCTTGTTGCTCTAGCTTTATAGTCACCTGACATTTGTACTCGTGACAATCTTATGTACAGTATGCTGTGTGTTGTATGCCTGCTGTAAAAAGCCTTCCCAGTAAAGACCTACAAGCTACAGATGAGGAAAATATACGTACATTTTTACTTTATTATTTACATGTCTTTTGACTTAGATCTTTGTGTTTTTGAGTATCTTTATTGTTTTTCAAAAATGTTTTCCCATTCATATTTGTTTTAAGCTGATAGAGCAAAATGACTTCTGAAAAGGTTCTAGCTGATACCACAGGTAGTAGCAATGTCACTTCCAAAGTGACACCAGAGATTGCCTGAACGTGGTTAAAGATGGCATCTCCCTTTGCTGCATACCTCAGATGCACTTAGAAACCCACAGTCTAAGTAAGACGTTTTAAATGACATGTCTCTTCCCTATAACAGAGTGTGATTCCAGGGATAAGTACGAATTGATTTTTCTACATATTCTCTCTGTTGTTTTTATTGTTTAGAAAAAGAAAACAGGGCATTTAAACGAGTCAGATTCTGACAGCTTTCTTACTTTTAAAAATTGGATGACTAATTCAGTACAGAGACTGAGCTGGTTTTGTCTCGGTCATTTTTATTTTTAATGTCCAGAATATCCCTGTATACATATCACTCATCTCATCCTCAAGTTTATCTAAAAGACAAGCCTGGGGAAGACACATCAGGCCAAACACATTCCTGGGGTATACGGAAGAAGGAGACCTAGTCCTCTACAGAAAGCTGTGTGTTGGAGTAGATAAAGGAAGAACAGGAAAAACCATTTACAGCTCAGAATAAGAGGGGAAAGGATCACCATAAACACCCGCATCTCAAATCTCTGGGAACGTCCTTTGGAAAGGAATGTCAGTCCCAGAGATACAACTTGTACCAACGGCTGAGTACTAGACAAATGCCTGTATTTATAAATACAGACTATATTTTGTAAACAGGATGTAAATAAATCTTGGGAATGATCCAAAAGTCAGATGCGAGTGCTGAAAGTCATGATTTTGATAATGCGTCTAAAATACTTTGATCTTCTCAGCTGGAGTATGATATATGAATGTATCTCTGTGCATTTTTTTTTTTTTTAAATTGCTGAGTAGTACTGTTAACTCTGAAATAAAACCCAGAAGAGGGCAGGAAAGAGAGTTCTTTGACATTTAAAAGCAAACAATTTCTGGAATGAAGGTCCAGAAAACATCAATAGTTGTTTATAAGCACAGTGTGGGAATCGTTTAAGCAGAGCACATGAACTAAACTGAAACATCTAACTTGTTCTCTAAAAGCCAGTTTTCCTTGCCTACTGGGTCCAGAGTTGAAGCAGAAAATGAAGCTTCTGTTGAGTAAATTCTAGAATAAGAAAATTGTAAGGTAAGAAAATTTAGAAACTCATGGTTCTCATATACAACAAAATTTTGGTGGAGTTGCCTTTCTTTAAAGACAGTGTTGGGATGTTGGAGGCAGAGGAGCAAAAATGTAAAGAGATGCTTTTTGATCAAATGAGATGAGTATTCTATCCTGCAGGAATACAGAGTCCAAAGACAGCAGTCCAATGTGTGTTTTGTAAATGGCATTATCAGGCTTGCTTGAAGCATTCACCTAGTATTTTAGATGGAGGTGCTTGATGGCACTGCCATATGCCAGCTTGGGTCTGGGCCAGAGAAGCATACAGGAAGGCTTTTGCATTCCAGCCGTCCACTCCTGCATGACAAAAAGCACTTTTTGTATGTGGTGTAAGTGGCCAAGTTATTTGTACACAATGGGAAGCTGGAATTTCATTTCCACATGAAATTAGTGAATAATGGCTTTCAAGACTCACTGAATAAGCATGCCCAAGACACGGTCAGCTTTCCGGGTCTGTTCAGATCGCTGGCCATCTGGATGAAAAAATAAATCAGTTATGCAGCTACTGTGGGGGCATCAGAGTTAGGCTGTGTCTGGGTACTGTACTGAGTCTTTTGCTTTTCATCAGGGCTTTGGTGGGTCTCTTCTGTGATTCCATGTCACTTTAGCACTGGCCTGTTAGCCACAAATATGTGTACTTTGATCTGCAGTTATAATGTAATTGGCTCCAATGTATCTGCTTCATGTTTTTTGTTTTTATCTTACTTTTTTATACTAGTTCTCAAAATACTCCTAGACACTTAATTTTGGATTTCAGAATCTAGGAGAGTATGTTTTCTATGTACATTGCTAACATGATAAGTATGGAACGTACAATTTGAGACTTCGGGGATGAAATTTACATTTTTTCCAAATTGTGATGTTACAGTCTCCTTTTCTACTAATTTAAAGATTAGTTGTTAAAATGATGATTTGAGAAAATCTGATTTAATTTTTGATAGAGTATGATTTAACAAGATAAGGCCAGGATTATTTAGTTTTAGACAGCAAAAAATTAGTAATTTGCCTACATACAATAATTAAAATGAGGACACGGAAATCAAAGTGAAAGAAGCAGATAGAAATATCCCCTAGGTAAGTATGAATGTTTGTTCACAAAAATGGAACAAATGTGCCAGCAAGATGCGTAATCATTTTCTGTCAATTATATCTGATTTTAGTTTTTTAAAAAATGTTGGCAAAGGAGCATTTAGCTTTATTTAATATGCTTTGGTTTTCTTTAAAAAATGCCTTGGAATTTAGCACATGAGTTTGAAGGAAATTGGTTAATGAGCTGTGAAATAATTGCTTCATCTGAGAATTTTGGGGAGTCAGGAAAAGTCAGAATCTACTTGGGACAATGAAATACCTTAATTTTTCCTTCAGTTTGGTTCTATAATAAACAAGATTAAGAGGAAATAGGAAGAATTGAAGTATTGGTGGGATTTTCTTAGTTCGCTAGCATTCCTTAGTATACTATTTCATGGACTAGATTATTCAATATATACTCCAAGATCAGACTTGTTTGTTTCACGCTCTTACAAGTCTGTTGATTCCCATACTACTCTAAATGGGCCATCAGCTGGAGTTTGGCTGTCCTTCGCAATCTGAGCTATTCGCTGAATCTATATTAGTTGTTATGGGATTTAGCTTGTAACTTTATAGTGTAAGCTATACACATTAATTAATTTTGAGGCAGCTGCTCATTAAAAATTCTAGTAAACACAATAAGAGAATGCATTTTCGGAGGTGTCAGCACATGATATAGTAAATGGATTTTGATAAGTGAATTTGGCTGATTTGAGCAGCAGTTATGAAAAATTCTTATTTATGGGAATGCAGCATGATATTTTTAAGTGATCTTAAAATGTTTTAAAATTTTAATTGTACATAATTATGGGGTACAGTATAGTATTTTGATACATATATGCAGTGGGTAGTAATCAAGGGTCATTAGCATATCCATTACCTCAAACCTTTATCATTTCTCTGTATTAGGAACAAAGTCCTATTTTTGAGCCATGTTTAAATATACAGTAAATTATTGTCAACTATAGTTACCCACTGTACTAGCACTTATTCCACCTATCTAACTTGAATTTTATGCCTTTTA
This sequence comes from Hystrix cristata, assembly GCA_004026905.1. Lineage (NCBI taxonomy): Eukaryota > Metazoa > Chordata > Mammalia > Rodentia > Hystricidae > Hystrix > Hystrix cristata. The sequence continues at coordinate 35,060 of PVJO010012412.1, forward strand.
GCCAACCATTTTCTATTCCTTCCTCCCCCAGCGCTTTCCCAGATTCTCTAACCACCATTCTACTCTTTATATCTATGAAATGAATTTTTTTAAGCTTCCACATGAGTGGAAACGTTGTGTCAGGCTTATTTTGCTTAATATACTATTCTTTAGGTTCATCCATGTTACTGCAAAGGACAGAGTTTCATTCGTTTCCATGGGTGAACAATACTCCATTGTGTATATATGCCACTTTTTCTTCATCTATTTGTCTGTCACTGGAGTCCTAGGTTGATTCCATGACTTGGCCATTGTGAATATTGCTACAATAAACATTGGAACACAGGTCAACATGCTATTTCCTTCCTTTTGGATACATACCGAAAGTGGGATTGTTCATTCATAAGGTAGTTCTACTTTTTGTTTTTTTAGGAACCTCCGTATTCTAGATTCCAATGTAATTGACTATAAAATACTATTTTAAAATCCTGTTTTAACATCGTGGATTGTATGTTTAACGTAAGTACCTCAAATAGTGAAGGAACTTGTGTTGGTTGTTAACCTGGAATAGAAGATGCATTACATGCTAACACATATACTGAAAAAAGTGGAAAGGGATTTAGAGACATTCTTTTATCCATTTCTCTTGCTTTATAATGAGAAAACTGAGACCAGGGAGGTTGTGATTGCTCTAAAACCCGTTACATGGTGGAAAACTGGAAGGAGTTTTCTTCCTTCTTGCCTCCCTCCTTTCCCCTTTTCTCCCTCCCTCCCTTCTTACCTGCTACCTTCCAGGTCTCTCTCCCTTCTTTAAGGCCTTCTCACTGAGCTACCTTCCCAGCCTTTTTTATCTTTTATTTTGAGACAGGTTCTTATTAAGTTGCTAAGTTTCCTAGGCTGGACTCAAACTTGTGATCCTCCTGCCTCAGCCACCCAGAGTGCTGGGGTTGCAGGTGTGCTCCACCACTCCCAAACCACCTAGCATGAAATAAATCTTGGTGGAACCATATCTAGAAAGAGATAAGCCATTGCAAAAACATTCCATTTGGAAATAAGAAAGAATGTTTTCATTCAGAGTGTACCCAGTTGGAGCTACTTAGCAAAGTTTTGGGGTCTTTTCTGGAATTTGTTTAAGGAGAGACTGGATAAGTGTTGATTGCTGCATAGTAAGAGATACTGATCTGACCGAGGGAGAGAGTTTCCAGCAGGAAAATTTCCTGTCACAGAATTTCCAGTGTGCTTCATGTGATTTAGTTTTTCCTCCTCTAAAATAATTTTGATGAAATGATGCATTAAATTCACCCTTTATGAGACCTGTACTAAAACGTAACGTAGTGTTTCTTTGGGTTCTGAGACCTCCAAAATGCTCCCAGATTCATTTCTTCAGCCTTGAGAAGGTGTCTTTTGAGTTATAACCTTGTAATGGAGTACTGGGAAGAATGCAGGTCATAGCTTACTGTTTTGTGTTAGATGTAGCATCTCGTTCCTTTTTCTTTTGGGGCTTGCTGCTGGATTTTGATTCGCAATAAGGGCACTATAGTCTGCATGTGTTTGGGTGAGTGAAGGGGGTTACTCAGTTTCCTCTAGCAGTGTTCTCCTGGACAGCGTGTGGCAGTGTGGATACACAGGGTGACAGAAATCTTCTTTCACACTCCTGTGGCTGCATCCCTGAGCTGAGACAAGAGGATGAGGACAGGAATGGAAGTGGGGCGAGAGGTGCCTGGGAGACATCTTAGAGTTTATCAAGTTGTGATAACTTGTCTGTCTTTGTTTGCCGGAAAGGGAGGCATTCTCAACTCTGTATAATAGAAAGGAGAGGCTTCACTGTCTTAAAAATAAACTCGCTTTTTTGTGGCCGAACCAACCAAAGTGTATTCCCTGCTCATGTGCTCACATGGCAGAGTGAGCGTTTATTCAGACTGGATTGGATGTTCTGCTCCATGCAATTAATCCAGGACCCAGGCTGGTGGAGGCTCTGACCTGTTCACAGTAAGATTTCCAAGGTTGCTCTTTGTTTCTCTCCATCGTGTTGTGCAAGAAGAGGGAAGCTGCATGGAGTCATCTGTGGAAGGTGATCGAGGCCCAGTCATATAGCCCACGTGTCACTGCGCTTGATTTCACTCTCTGGAACTCACTGCAGAGGAGGTAGGGGAATGTAGTTGATCTCTGTGTCCAGAAGAAGAGGAAATGGGTTTCGGTAAATAGTTAGGATTCATACATGGACACAAATGTAAATATATAATATACAGTTTAGTATTAGTATTATATATGTACGTAGTTTATAATGTATATCATGTTTAATATGAATTGTATTATGTGTACTCTTGTGTATATGTTAAATATGTAAACTACATACACATGTACTCATAAATAATTAGATATATTTTAAGTCAATCCTGGGAGTGACCTAGTGTTTTCTGTAAATTCTATCAACATGATTCACCCAGTTTATTTCTGAATGATTGAATCCCTTACTTGCCATTTCTGCTCCCTCTTTGACATCATGATCTAGTTCTTTTATCATGTGGCTTAGGGCCAGAGATGTCTGGGCCTTTGTGTTATTTTGGATTGTCATCATCTCCCTTGTGCCTAGAGGAGGAGGGCCCTAAGGGAGGAGCCTGGTTAGAAATGGCCCTTCAGGGGCCATTATATTAAATCCTGCAGCCCAGTTAGTCAGAGTGGGTATCAGCCTGCTCAGCTTTTGGCAGTAAGTATGCAGGAACCTCTTCTGACTTACCTGAATCTCCAGGTAGCTGGATTGGATGTACTGCTCCATGCAGTTATTCCAGGACCCAGGCTGATGGAAGCTGTGCCCTGTTCACAGTAAGGTTTCCAATGTTGCTTTTTCTGTGTGACCACTAACCTCTAACTACCCCATTCTGTCTTGTAATCTCTGCTTCACATCCAAGTCTGCCTTTCATTAAGCTTCTAGAAGCAGGGAAGCAAGATGCTGTATGCAAATTATCTGGGTCTTGGAGTCAAACAGCTCTAAATCTTAATGTTTCCAAGTTTAGACTTTTCTCTCTCATCTCTAATAATAAACAAATCATATAATATACATTAAGATATTTAATCTTCTTCCTGCGTGATGTTAAAAATAAAAACTGTGGTGGTTGTTCTTATAGTAACTGATGAAGTATGATCAAGCTCACCCATCCCATCACATTTGATTTCTAACAAGACTAGTGTGGAGGGTTGGCCTGAGACTGGCTTTGTTAGCTCATTTGGTGGCAAGCAGGACCTTCAAAGATATTTAAGTATGTACTAAGATAGAAAAACTACAGATCAAGAAGAATGGTGACTCTGCCTTTTAGGACAGGGATGTAAACCATTTTTGAAAAGGAACCGTTTGGCTGGGGATTTAGCTCAGTGATTAGAGTGCTTGCCTTGAAAGCACAAGGGCCTGAGTTCGATCCCTGGCACCACAAAAAAAAAAAAAAAAAAAGAAAAGGAACTGTTTTCTCCTGCACCAGACTGTGAACCTTCACAGTCAGTCATAGAGAGGTCCTTCAAACCTCTCCTGGGGAGTCCGGGGGACATCTGGAGACCCTGGCAGTCATGCCACCAGGGATTTTAACAAAAGGTGGGCTCAAGCTACTGCCTTACCAATAGCCTCTGTGTGTGAGGGGTGGAGGATATATTATTGTCCAGTTGACCTTTCTTCTCTCCAGGAACCACAAATAGATAAACCATTCAGATCCTAAACCTGGGAAAAGCCATACAACCATAGATTCTGTTATAAGCAACGGGGGGTCAGAAAGGGATATTTGCTAATAAAATGAAAGTCTCACTTTTCTGGGGGAAACTCACATGAGTAAACTTTCCGTCACTTGCCAAAGCCAAGCATGATGATGGGAATGATGTTCTCTCTTATCTGAGAACATGTGCTGTGTTCTCACTGGCAAGGAAAGGACTTTCCTCTGACATCCAGAAACACCACAGGCAGGATTCTCAAACACTCTACCTGTGCTTATCTTGGTTACTTCCCATTACTTGAGGTTTAGGTGGCAGAAATGATTGGAGGATGAGGGTGAGAGGTGCTGGTACAAACTGGCCTGCCTGAGTGTGGCTCCCTACCACCTGCATAGATCATAATTGCATTAGTTTTCAAGTTTTCCTGCTAACCAAGGCCAAGTTGATGAAGGAGCCCCAGCAGGACCCTTACATACTTAGACTAAAGCCCCCTCTTAAGGGTCATTTTCAAAACGTCAGCCTCAGCTCTAGAACATTTTTCTTCCTTTGCGGTTACATCTTCAGTTGTATTTATCAGTGTGCAATGCATCTGTCTGCATGCAGTCTCACCTACAGATGACAAGCTTCAGAAAAGCTCTTCTGTGACTTTTTCTGGGGATTTCTGGTGACTAGCCCAGAGCATCATTTCAATGTGTGTGGAGTTAATGGCTGTTGTGCAGATAAGTAAGCCATATACAAATGGATGGCTTTTGAAGTCTTCATATATTTTCTTAAATTCTTAAAACTTCTGTCTCTTTTAATGTGCTTTATTTTTTATCATCCTTTTGTACTTCTAATACTTATCAAAGACAAATCTGTGTCTAGGCTCTTGATTCTGAATTACTGAAGTCTGAATTAAAGTGGCCTTAACCAAGAGTTACCTTTATTACGCCTGTATATGAAACTTAAAAAAATTGATTCCTACTTAGGAATATTATATTTTGTTATAATTTATGAACATACAGATTTTTGTTGTTTAAACAGAATGGTACACTGATGCTTCCTCAATTCTGTAGTTTCAGCCAATATGAGCATTTTTTTTAGAGAGTTTGTGCTCTTATACTGGCTTGTTTTTAAAACTCTGTTGGCTGCTGGGACAGTTTTATAATCAAAACCTGTAGAGGTTTGTCATTTGTCACCAATTTGCTGGTCTGAATTGCCATTTTAATTGGATTTTTTTGAAGAATTTATGAATAAATAATTGTGATGTCTTAATTAGTAGAGTCGATAGCATCTTTTCTGGTGATGTTGACCCAATCTAGAAACCAGATACCTTCTGATTGACTATAAATGATATCTTATTATTTCCATTTCTACTAGTTTGTTGGCATTAGTAATACACTGAAATGAAGTTTCATTTTTCCTGTCCTCTGTTCTATGAAATACAGTGGATTAGAGTTTTACATTTTCAATTTTTGTTTCTCAGACACCTAAGTGCACTGGATTTACTTGTACGTAGGTGAAATTCCCCAAATGCTTACTTATGTTTGTCTCTTTGCCAGGATATTAGCCTACATTTCTTTAGAAAAATTGGTGGTGCGTATACACTCACATCTCATTTTTCATGATAGTTACATTTGTGAAATTCATCTGAGATATTGAATTAGCAAATACTGAACCATTTCCGTTAGAAGAAATACACAGTTAGGTTTCTGTGAGCCTTTGGCCACATTTCCATCAGCTGAAAAATATGAAGTTTTAAGTATGTCTCATGTGTGTTTCTGTTTAAAGACACCTTATCTTACACTTTTGTTGATTCATTAATGTTGAACTCACAATCAGCAGCACTGTAACTCCTACCTAAATGAAGCTGATGTAATACACATTTTTATCTATAAGGCACATCACATCTTTCTATGTTTAGAAACACTAGACTGATCTTCAGCATTATGCTTGGGATTCTTCTAGTCAGTGAGGTCACCAACAAAAAGCACAGAAGTTAAAAAAATGTGGCAATGCATAGATCACCAAAAGGGCCCTTGTGACAATGAGAGCTGTAGATCATCACATTGTTTGACCTCAGCTGGCAACATGCACAATAGTACTTTGCACTTTTGGTACTCTGTGCAACTCTGCAAGAGAATGTGAAGATGCTGTGAGTATCAGTTTATGGGTTGGAAAATGTGTTTAGTAAGTTGACTAATTTGCAAATGTGGAATGTGTAAATAATGAGAGTGGATGGTGTTATCAGCTGAGATTGAGGGTGAAGAATCTAAGGCTCACTTATGAAGGAACTTGAGTTCAAATGCATCTGCTAATGACAGAATGTACATTGAACACTGTAATGGTAGGATGCAGTCCATCACTCTGGACCAGTGGTGGCGAACCTATAACACACATGTTGTAGCCAGCTGTGTGTTATTGTTGAAAGCTCTAAAAGGTTTGCCCCCACGGCTCTAGGCTCATACCCCTAAGTTGAAAATTGACCTTGAGGATTAATGTATCTATTTATATAAATATTTCTGTAAGAATGTATTACTTTCTGTGTTTGTATGTTTATTCCTTTGTTATTTCCTTAACATTTTACATTCCTCTAAAATGCAAAGCCAGTCTGTAAAACTTTAGGTAAGTATTTAAAAAGTAAAGTTTGATACCAAGTCTTCTCTTGCCTTTGTCGAGGACAAAGTGTTATTGTTCAAGTTTCAGTACCTGGAAAATCATAATGAAGTACCTGCTCACAGTGACACTTCCTGCGACTGTCCTCATAGATTCTTGGAATTGTCATTGATTTGATAACATGACCACAGCAGAGTAAAGTGGTCATTAATAGCCAACAACTCATTGGATTCCAAACAAATCACCTCTGTCAGTATGTCATTGGGTGGAATATAGTGTCATGGGCTGTTGTGTTGGACATTTTGTTCCTTATCAGTCAAAACGAGAAATTCGTATAAATTTAATGACAATGCATGTAAAATTGTATGGGACAGTAGCTGCCACATAGTAGTAGTTTAAAAAGGTAGTAGCTACTTGTATAATAGTGTTTTACTCTATCAAATTATCAGTGTAGTCTTTGAAATACCTCATCATATTGCACTTATTATATAAAGTTGTTGGTATTGAAATATAGTAAAGTGTACATATCATGTATACAAAACTAAGAAATAGGAAGCATCAGTATTCAACAATTACAAACCATAAATTTTTAAAAAATCTCGGTATATGTATATCAGCAAAAACAAAACCAGAACAAAAAGATGCTGGTCAGAGTAACAAAATAGTTTCATTTATAGAGTTCACACTATGTATGCTTGCAAAAAAAATGAGCATTGCTAAGATCATGGACCAAAGTAGTGTTTTATAAGTTCTAGATTTTGAAGGCCAGGGACAATATGTGTTTCTCAAAATCTTACATCTTCTATATTGACTTGCATGTAATAAATCAGTGACTTAACATTGAGAGAAGAATTACAAGGAGTTGTACTGTCAGCCTTTACTCTTTCTGTCTCAACTTCTTTTCCCAGGTATTTTCCTCCCGCAGCCATACTAGCCTGGGCCAACTTTGATAGCACAGCAGGCTTTCTGTGAGCAGCAGTTAGCCATTCTTGGGCTCATATAACAGAGAAGCTGGTGGGCCGAAGAGATTCAGTGTGGCTCCTTCGGCAAGAGCTTATCTTGTTCACTGGTTGCTTTGTCATTGTTAGTACTTTTTAAAAAGCATTTCTTTTTCATCTGTGCACTGAGATTATATAGAAGGAGACTTTGCTATTGAGGTATATTCTTATCAGGATGTTTTTCTTCCATTCCATAAATAATGGTATTATTAGACATAAGATGAAGCTCTCTTGCATTTGGTGCCAAAGGAAACAGTACAATAGGCGTGTGCAGTGGGGGGTTAGCTAGATAGAGCCGCTATCTTGTTATTTTTCCTTGCCTTTAATCAATGCTGTATTCTCTTAAAACTTTCTTATCCGTTTTTTTGTGGGCGCTGTTTGTGAATTTCCTTCTTTTCTTTTTGTGACAGTGTTTCTGTTTCTTTAATTTGTCAAGGTGACACATACACAGTCTCTTTGTATTGTGTCTACAGACATTCTCCATTTGCCAGAGAGTCTATTTATTGGTGGGTTTTCTTTCCTTTTGGTCTAAGTAGGACATTTCTAGTTGTTTTGCTCTTGGCTCGTGAATGTGCTTAGTTCCTAACTTTGTTAGTAAGTTTTTTTTTTTAATCTTTTTTTTTTTTAAAATGGGTTGAGCCCTTCTCTAAAGCAGAAATACCGTGGTGTCTTCCTCTAATGGAGTTGTCATCTCTGCAAGCTGTTCTTTATGGAGAGTTTTAAGTATTGTACTTTCCTTATATTTAGGTGTCTGCAGACTTTTTTTCCTTGTTTGCTTTCTCTTTTGTCTTTTAGACCTGAGAACTTACCCAAGCATCAGAGAAAACAAGACTTTTGTGATCAAGAATGACATAAGCAGCACATCTCATTTTCAGCATTACCCACTAAAAAAGTGTATCTTTTTTTTTTACATATATATAGTTCTAAGGGAAATGATTTTGCTAGAAGCTACACAAAGCTTTAAGGAATGTCTTCTGGGCTTGGGAAAATGGATATAATAAAATTAAAGAGAACAAATCTTTTAGCAGTTTACATGTTCCATTTGTTATAAGACTTATTAGTGTCTAGTTCATTAAAATTTTTTAGAGAGGCAAATTTAGAGATCATTAAAGTGATAAATGCTGGGGAGATCTTTTGGTTTTATTTGCCACTAATAGAAGTCAAAAAGCAGCCATAGGTGCCTTTTAATATGTTTTCTTCTTTCTGAAGATTGACTCTGTCTACTGCCATTTCGAGGGTTTTTTGTTGTTGTTGTTGTTAGCTGATAGCCATTCTAATCATTGTTTTTCAGAGCAGATATCTATTGAATATATATACACCAAGTGAGAAACAAATAATGATTTTTCATAGAATGAATGACTTGCTGTCTCTTTTCTACCTTAGTTTAGATGCCCTGATATTGACCCAACCCTATAAACTTGTTTCGAATACAAGTTTATGGGCCAGAACAAATCTGTGAAATGCTAAGTAATGAGGAATGAATGTATGTATGGGTTTTTTAACATGCCGATTAGTTATTTGTCATATTTCCATACATTTTCCTTTTGAAAGCAATCAACCCCAGAAATAGTTTGACCCCCGGTATGGTGAGTCTGTGCTAATCAATAGTTTACTCTTCTCACTTGTATTTTTCTCAGAAAGATACGAAATCTCCTTGTGCCTCTATTTCTTCTTTACTAATATAAGTATATTAGTGACCTGAATCTCTTTGGGCTACTGCTGCTGTTGTCTGGTTTCTACGCAACCTTGCAGTGTCTTTCTGGTGGGTATCAGCAGTCTCAATATCTACTATTTCAGCACGTACATAGGATCATCAGCAGAATGCCCTGAAGGCATGTGTGGGGAACATGAATTGCCAAGGCATTTTACTATAAATATTTCCACATTACCAAATAGGAGGAGCCTGTCAAAACTCAAGAAACAAAGAAAGTTGTCAAAGTTACCTAATACTTCATGCATAAAATCAAAGAGATGACAGGTGCTAATATCTTACTGAAATTGTTTGCCATGGATCCACAGAGAGGAAAACTGTTATTCTGTGCTGTTTCAGAAAAAGATAGCTAGACCTGGGAGTGTGGCTAGTGGTAGAGCTCTTGATTGTCACGCATCAGGCTCTGGGTTCAATCTCCAGAAGTGCAAAATAATAGATGGACAGTAGTTAGGTAAGTACATAGGTGAGTAGATAGATAGAAAGGGAGTTAGATAATGATAGTTAGATAGATAGACAGATGGACAGATAGATAGACTGACTGATTGATTGGAGGGATATTTAGAAGGAAAATTTTCCTGGTCAGAGCAACTGACCAAATTTTGTAGAAGGAAAACTGGACCCTTTGGATCAGCAATGTTAAAGTCTCAAAGTTGTAAATAAATAGATTACAAGATTAAGAAGGGAGCATTGAAAAGAAGGATAAATTTGCAAAAAGCCCAGCGGGTGACCAGTATAAGATTAGAAGTGAATTGAAAGCATTTGAGAATCAGAAAAGCATTTGATTTGATTGGTCTTGTGAATGTTTCCCATATATTCTTTGCTCAATTCATACTCTTTTCGGGTATCTGTCTAATACATATTCCCTGCCATTGATATATGAAAATATATGAATAATTGTAAGGATGAACCTTTCTGTAGAGCTTTATCAGCACTAGTCACTGTTTTGTATGAGTTTAAAAATTACTTAATTTTCACAGCAATCCTAGTATTAGACAGCTAAGTTAGCTAGAAATATTACAGGCAGTCAGACAGGGCTGGGTCCTTGATGGAGTCAATATGCAAGAAGAGAATACACTACAACTATGACCAAAGGTGCATCCATTGAAGGCCAGCCCTCAAGATAATGATGGAATGACCACAGCTACACACACGCCTGGGAGATAAACAATAAGCTGAGGATTATACTCATCCAATCTGATAAAGCCTAGGCAAATATTGGTCACCCAGGTGGGCGACCAGGACCTCTGGATCCACTCCATCCTAGAATGTCTTTGTTCTTTCCATGTCCATTTGCTATGTGACCTGTTTCCCCATTGGATCAATATTACCTAAGCGATTACACTTACAGTATTATTGGCTGATCATAGTTCTAACCCGTGTTGTAATCACTTTGTGATTTTGCTCTATAAAACTTCCTCTAAAAAGTGGAGTTCATTGGCAACCTACTCAGGATCCCTCCTGTCTCTCAGGAGCTATCTTTCTCTCTCAATAAATTTTCCTACTTTTAATCTCCTTTGTTCCTTAGAATTCATTCTTTGATTTTGAGGAACACAAACTCCGCATATCTGGTATCTAGCAGGTTGAGAGTTATATTTTTCTCCAATATCACTGGGAGGAGGCAGAACATTGAGGTGCAGGGGCTGTATGGGTCAGGAGAGATGGTTATGTTGTATTAAGCAGCAGATTAAAAATGAGGATGTGGAGCCAAGGTGCCTTGTCTAAATTCTGACATTTAATAGCTTTGTGACCTCAAGGAAGACATTTGTCTCTATGCACCCTTCTTTTTCCTTATCTGTAAAGTGGGGATAATTAGCGTACCTACCTTAATTTCAGAGTGAGGGTCAAACAAGTTACCAACTAAATGTAAAGTACTTGGAATATAATCACTGTGACTATTATTATTCTTATCCTCCTCTGTTTTAAATGTAACCAAATGTATTCAAAGACTGTTGCTCACCACTTTAGCCATTGTCTGCCTTCAGGAAGGAAGGACATCTATCATCCTTCAGAGAGCAGCATTTTGTTGGCCCTTTGTCTCTACCATTCATTGCTTGCCTTTCCCCTTTCCTTTTGAGATACAAAAGATGCTTTCATTTCTTTAATTCTTTCTCCCTCTCCCTCCTTCCCTCTCTCCCTCCCTCTTTCTCTCCCTCCCTCTCTACCTCTCTTCCTCTCTCTCTTTCTCTGTGTCCATTAAATTGATGATAATTATAAATTCGTAGATTTATTTATATATAAACAAAAAGTATACAATAACCTGTCTCGACAAAGTTAATTTTTATTCCTGGTGGTTGTGGTGTTATTATTCTGCAGAAACATCTGATGTTGTTTGCATACAAGTTGCTGTCCTGTTTTCTTAAGCACTTTACTTCCATCGAGAGTATTCTAGATGGTTATATATCTGAGATTGTTAAAAATTCTCCAAGTTTTGTTTCCCATAGTATATACACATTAAATATCATTAATGCAGAAATCTGAAATTCAAAAAAATTACAAAATTTTGATCATATCCTAGCTTGGATTTTCAGATTAGGGATGCTCAACTAGTAAAGTCTATGCAGCTGTCTAAAATATGAGAAACTTTGAAATTTCGAACATCACTGGTCCCACACATTTCAGGAAAGGGCTTTACAGTCTGTATTAAATTATCTCACAGGTTGGTATCTGTTCATTTTGCATCTTTTTATTAGGGTCTTGGCTTTTCTTAGTTTTTTTTTTCATTTTTACCTCTAAAGAGTCTCATTATTTTTTGTTTTTCTGCTGTGTGACAGCTTAGATATTAATTGAATGTTACATACGCTTGGTCATAATTAGATTGTTTAGAAGGAATACAGGGAAATACTAATTTAATTTTTATTCCCTAGATTCTTTGAAAAGCTCCTGTGTCTTTTGAAATTCAACTATTGGTATTTTGAAGAGTGTTGTTTTGACAGTGGGAAAGGCAGAAGTCAAACAGGAAGCAGCCTCCTGCTCTGTCCCCTGACAGGGGACTCTGGGACACTAACCCTACACATACTATATGAACCTGTCCACAGTGTCTCATTGTTGACCACCTTTCTACGCAGGCACCCAATATAAATTAAGTATGCTGATGACAGAGATGTGAGGAAATAAATAGAAAGAAGCGTATCAACTGCTACTTAAGTATTCTACAAGAAAAGATGAGGAATGTGATCAGTATGTCTCCAAGTCACTATGGTATGAAGAAATCAAAATAGGGGCCCGTGCCGCTTAAATATTTTAATTGGAAACCTCCAGCATAATTAATCCAATTGAAATGACTGCCAAACATACAGATTTTAAAACAATCAGTTCACTTTTGCTATTGGTCCAAAGAAACATGTAAAAATGCTTTTGAAGAAAAGGCAGTATGAGAGTATAAATTGTGAACTCACGTATTAGCCTTTGACAAATGTTTCTTCTCTCAGAACATCCTCCAAGCCATAAGTGAGAGGAGCATTTCTAACACAGCGCTGTGTGACTTTGTCTCCCAGGCCAGAGCTCTTCCATGCAGCGTGTGTGCCTCACTCAGACTATCAGTTGGGACCTTATTCTGGGGTATGTGGAAGGAGTTCCTTAGATTTAAAATACCCAGGTTTGCAGGTAGTAGTTTATGGTTGTAAAGTTCTCTGGCCATTTTGTCTATAAAGATTTTCGTGATTCTCCTTGTTAGAAGTAAACTGATGGCAAAAAGAAACCGGAATTCCCTAGAGCTCACCCGGGGCATCATGGAAGCATCTAGAGAGGGGAATATACATTCTTGCTGCAGAAGCTCTGGATGTGGCTGACACAACTCCTGCCTCTCTTTGGGTTTTGATGATTCAATTCTTTCAGAGATGTGATAACACATTCGATGAAATGCCTCATCTTCTTTATTCTACCCGTAGTGTGTTTGTGCTACTGGTAACCAGGAGAAACCAAATTCTGTATGCAAAAATTAGAGAAGAAGAATATAACCAGTGTACAAACTCAATGCTAAAATAATTTTGGAAAGGATTATGAACTTGGTTCTGATAGATTAAGGATTCTGAAAAATGAACTTGCAGATGACCAAAACATCAAAAAAATCATTCTTACCGAATATGTAAGAGAAGGCTACTAAGTGGTGTGATTTATAAAAGTCATTACATTTATAGTGTTAATAATGGTTCATTTGGGTAGAGACTGCAGTTAATGAGGGCCTGGTATGGACATGGGCATTATCTCTAAACAGGTTGCTTCTGAGACCACAGGTCACTAACTCCTTATTGGCCACAAGTAACCGGCATATGCTGCTGTAATGGGCAGCCAGATGGGCCAGCCAGACAGTGTGTGTGTATACTTACAAACCATCCCCGCTCTGGAAGATGAAATCAGTATTCTTTTTATAGAGTACTGAGGTAGCATCTTATAGATATTGGGGGTCTCAGTAGACTTTTAAAATAACATTATGAAAAGGAGGATGGTGTGCAGAGGAGAGGAGTACTAGAAAGAAAGAAGGGGAAAAGCAGAAAGGCAACAGGGGAAAGAGAGGGGAAAGGGAAAATATGGAAAATGATGAATGAACCTGCTATAAATAGGGAGGGAGGGAGCAGAGGGGAGGGGCGGGGGAGAGGGGGAGAACCAAGATGCATCATGTATAGGTACAGAATAAATGTAATGAATGTGACCATTGTATGTAGAATGTACCAATACATGCTCTTGGTTTAAAATAAAAATAAAAAAAAATAAAATAACATTATGATGAAAGAACTGAAGAGGTCTCTGTGGGCTAAAATGTACACCTCTGGAGGTTTAGCAATGAAATGTGTCATTGGAATCATTTCAAGTAGTCCACTAGTCCTCTTGAACTCTCCTGAGAAATGGCATGTAAAAGGAATTCCTTAGGTTTAAAATATCCAGCTTTGTAGTAAATAGTTTACAATCGTGTTGTTGTAAAGTTCTCTCTTTGGCCATTTTGTCTATAAAGATTTTCTTGATTTTCCTTGTTAGAAGTAAACACTGCTTTTCCTGCAAATATATTAGTTTCTGCTTGAGGTACCCATACATAATACTAAGTTGTGTATATGTGTGTAAGTTGGGTATCCATTATCCAGAATGCGTGCAAGTGTTTCAGATACTGCAGTTTTTCAGATGTTAGAGTATTTGAGCAAGCATTAGTGGCTGAAAATTCACCCTTGTATGTTTGAGTCATGGTATAGAGGAAGAAGATTTTAGAGTACAAAGTTTGTGTTACTATTCACCAGAGGTTCTGTTAATATGTCTTTCCACCTTTGCCTGTGGAGACTTCCTAGTCTCCTTTTTTAAAGCCCAGACAGATGGCCCAAGTCTCTCCGCAGATACTCTCTTGGCACCTTCCTCAAAATAGACACAGAACAAGATGTCAGGGCTGTTGATAATTGAAAGCCATGGAAAACTGAATTAGTTGAATTAGTTGTCACATAAGGACTATTTTCATATGTTTGGAGATGGTTAGCATGTGTTTTCTTTTCCTTAAAAATTCTCCTTTGGTATTAAGCTGTGTATAGCCTGTTGATTTTGAATGTTAGTAAAACTGTTGGAAGAAGATTGGAATTAGTAGAACAGAATTCTGTTAATGAAGTTTTTTGTAATTGTCAGACATGATACAGAACTAGATTAATTTTGGGAGAAATTTTAATAGTAGAAGAAGAAATATAGAAGAGCCAAGAAAACTTTGAAAATTCCAAGTTTCTTAGGTACATGGAAACATAAGGTATGCTTGTTCAGGAACCTAGCTTTCTCAGAAGTGAAAATTAACTTTGAGAAATTGAGTGGGTTCTTCAGTGCCTCATAAAAAGTATGTATCTCCAGGAAACCTTTTTTTTAAGTCCTTGAACTAACTTTACAGTGAAAGAAGGTGTTATTGCAAGAGTTAAGACTGCAATTCCTGTACAGTATTGAAGTTAGAAGAGTTTTTGCTCTAATAGGTATTTTAGAGACACATTAGGTAGGAAAGCCATGGTTTCATTTGGCTGAAGACAAAGAAAGGAGCAAGAGAAAATGGGGTTGCTTTAAACCAGCATTGCATTAAATCCAGGCTTTTCCATCTTTGTAAAACATTTGGGGATGGAAGCAAGCATATATTCCTGAAAGCTACCAGTTCCAAGTACTATAAAGAAAAAAGGAGAAATCTCAGACAAGTTCATTTCTTCCTATGCTTTCTTATTTATTAGCAAGAGTGTATGAGTGTCTAAAATGTACAAAATGCTACATATACCACTTTGAGTTTGCACGTCGCCTTGCATAGTTATAGTAGTACATTTTGCTCAGCTCTGTAGTGTGGTACTAACTTTTGATAATGCATGTGGGTGAAGGCAGTTTGTAATGTTGCCTCAAGTCAGTGAGACTATCTTTGCTCTGAAGTGTGATCTTTGATACTCTGTGGACGTGTTTTAAGTTCTGCATGCAAAAGACCATAAAGTCCCAGCATTTTAGGATCTTCCAGCCCAGAAAGAGGGGAAAACCGGTAAGGAAGCAGTTGCAGCCTAGTGGATTACATGAGTCATAGTATGAATGAATCATTAAAAAAAATGTGGCATTTCTGCTCCTGAGAGTAGAAGGACAGTTTTTAGAATATATTTGTAGGGTTAAGATTTAAAGAACTATTTTTTCTTTTTTTTTTGAAAGGCAAGCAACTAAACTGAATGCTTTATTTTTCCTTTTGATAATTACCTTTGTATTCCAAAGCACTAAATTCCTTTTTTGTGTGTGTATGTGTGCCAGGGATCGATCTCAAGGCCTTGCACTTGCTAGGCAAGCACTTTAATCACCAAACTAAACCCGCAGCCCCTCACCAAATTCTTTAAAAAGTGGACATCCCTTAACCAGCGTAATACAACATGATCAAACTCCCATTGTCACCCGGAGTGGATGGGATGGATGTGTCAAACCTGTTGAGTTTCCTGCTGACTGTCTACTGTTAGTTACTGGTGTGAAAAATCCTGTAAAAGTTAATACATTTAGAATGCGCTGTCAACTTACTATTATGTCTGATGGATTTTAAAAGATTCCCCCAAAAGCGTGTAATGAAAGAGTGATTTTTGGTGTTTTAAAGTTGTGGGGCAATTAAGAGTTAGAAAAAGTACATAAACAAGTTTCATCTGTATTGTGGCTCTAGAGTTTGTCTAAAATCTGTTCTTGCACTGAGTATTTGAAGGGATGAGTAATTAAATGATGTGCTTTGGAAAGGCTAATTAATTTAGCCATGACTCGGGGGCTGCTGCCACCGGTCTCCCCATCTGCCCATGCGACAGGTGCACCTGGCATTCGGCATTGTCATGGCCTCTGCAGCGGGTGACTCCCCAGGATGCCCCAGTGTGTGGAGAGAATAGTCCTGGGCCTCCTTGGGGGAACAGACCTGTTCTCCCCGCACATGTACCAGATTACCACTGGGCTCTTATTCTTGGAGCCCACTAGAAATGGGGAATGCTGATGAATAATTGAACCTTCTCTCCATGATTTTAATGTGTGAATCTGCCCCAAGGCATGAGTGAGAAAAAGCATCTATCTAATTTCCTCCAGGCATTTGATAGTATCTTTGTGAGGAAAAAGCAGAAGGTAGGTGTGAATTGAGACACAAATCTGTGCCTAAGCATAATTTTATAGTAGGAGTTTGATTTGTACTTTTCTTCTGTGTGAAGAATACTGGTACTTGGAGATCGGTGTCTTCTTGAAAAGTTAGGGTTCTCATGGTTCACATTAAATTGATCAGGAACATTTTGTATCCTTAGAGACCCCAGTCATTTCTTCTTTATTTGTGATTATCTTCTTAGCAGTAAAAGCGGTGGTCACAGGCAATGTGGAAGTCCAAGTTCTAACAAATAGGATTGTAAATAACTGTGTATTCGTTGCTGTTTCACAAATTTGGAAAAACTTAATGGCCATATTCAAATTTTTGAGCAATGGGGTGGTAGAGATGTTTTCTGCCTTCTGGGAACAGCCTCCATTTTCCATGAGAGGCAGGTATTTGAGCATTAGCACTGTTCAAACTTTGCTAGAGGACTAGAGGCCTCTGGGGGCACTATGACCTTACTGGGGATCTGGAAGATCAAGCCTATTTTTATAAAAATATTAGGATGTTATTTGATGTTTTGACTCTTATTTTCTCAGAACGTACAGTGGTTTGCTAGAGACTGCCCCACATGATGCTATCGTAGGTTGAATGTAAAAACAAATACGAGGATCTAGATGTCTTATTTTTGTTAACCAGACATTAAAGATGTTTGCAGAACTATGAAATAATTGTACTGGTTTTCCTATATTTTGTTTGAAAATCTATAGTTATATTTCATAATTATATTTATACAAGCCTGTAATAGAATTATTACTGCTATTTTAAATGAATAATATGTATTTTTAACACTTCACTTTTAATTGTAAATGTGGGCAGTCTTGATATTTATAACCCACAACAAAAGCTCTCTGTTTTACAATGTGTGAAAGGATACTAAATCCAGAAATTTTGTGAACCTTGGCTGTATATCATGGAGATTCATGATAATACTTAGTTCACTGGATTGTTTGAGATTTAAATGTTTCATGTAACATATTTAGGGCAGTGCCTGACGTAGCAACTACCCAATAACTATCAGCTATTATGATTCTCTTTATTGTTGGAAAAGTTGACCAAGTGCCTGTCAAAGAAGTGACCTTGGCCTACCCCTATAATTCCAGTACTTTAGGAGACCAAGGCAGAAGAATTGCAAGTTGGAGCCCTGGACAACTTAGTGACTGAGACCCTGTCTCAAAAATAAAGGGTGAGGATGTGGCTTGGGGGAAGGCTCTGGGTTCAATCCCTGGTACCACCAGAAAAACCAAGCAAAACAAAACAGAACAGAACAAAACACCAAAGAAACAAAAGAAAGTTACATGGAATACCGTCCCGTGGTAAATGTTGGAGCTGTACTCAAGTCCAACAACAGTGCATTTGAAAGATCTAAGAGAATAACATAAAACATGTAACCGAGTCTTTATAATGAAATATTTGTGAGGACAGACCCTGCAGACCTGTTATTTGTGATTTGTAGCTGAAAAATATGAAATTGAAAATGTATTTTAGAAATAGCAGAATGGATCTTTGTTTAAGAGAGACTTAATTTTAATTTTTTGGTAAAAATGTTCACTGACATTCATTTTGAAATGCAGCTTTGAGCATAGTGCCCCTGTGTTGATGTGCTGTTGCATCTCAGGCTGGTCCTCTGCACACTCTTGGTTTGGAACTGGCTTATTTTATTTCCCAAGCCAATAACTATCCGGGCCTGGAGTAACTCATATGTAGTCTTTACTGAATGAATTAGAATTTTTACTTTCATTGGATTACATAGTTTTAGTTAGTAGAATATTCTAAATATATTAAAATATAGTGTATACATTATTTAACACATACATTGCTACGTTTTCAGTACTTTAGAATGGAGGAACGTATACACCAAAACTAACATAAACTTAAAGTTTTTTGGGGGGTGCATTATAGGATTCTTTAATGGCACAATATCTTTACCACATTAAAGGAAATTGAATTTGGATTTGTAAGATGCCCAGAAAAATTCTATTTATTTATTTGTTTATGTTTTTGGTGCTGGGGATCGAACTCAGGGCTTTGTGCTTGCAAGGCAAGCACTCTAATCACTGAGGCAAATCCCCAGCCCCTCTTTTTGAATATGTACACAAGAATATTTAGTTGCACTTTATTTTTCTAGAAGTCAAGTAGAGTTGACCCATGTTAACTGGTGCTTGATCAAAACAGAGTGTAACACAGACTGCTTGATGTGAGGTTCAGTTGTTCCTTGCAATGCGTCACTTTTCACGTGTGTTGCCTGTACAGAGCAGTGTGGGGCAAGGAGACTCACAATGAGTTAGAAACAGTTCTTCACAGCTTTACCAAGTGCCCTTGCTGTGCCTCCTGTAGGGTGTTCTCACAGATACCACCTGCCTGGTGGAGAGCACGCTGCATGGAGCTCCAGTCTCCCTAGTCAGGGTGGGTGGGAGTCTCCACTTGGTTTCCTGTAAGGTGACCAGAGAACATCGATTTGTCTCCATGGAGTCTGAATTGTCCATACATCACACAAAGAATATATTACACCTTACAAGATGCACTCTCCTTGGAGAACGTTTGCTAAACATGCAATCCTTGGAGGTATTCTCTGGAGTTTACACATGTCCACATTCTGTTGGCGTTTTTGAGGATCCCCTATTGTGAGATGGCTTTGACATACTCTACTGAGGGTATGTAAGTAGCATGGTGAAGATCCATGGTTCATGCAAAAAGAAAACTTGTTTATGGTTGTCTTGAGTTGAGGCAGTCTGGGGCTGTCGTGAAGGACTTGCGAAACCTGAGACTAATTTGCCATTTAAGTATAAAACTGGTTAAGAAGAGTGGATCTATTTTCACCCTTCTTGGAGAGAAAAGTTCTCTTTGCATTTAACCGAAAGGGAAGTGTTGTGGTCTCTTTTGTTGAATCTATATTCTCCATACCCTTTTTATCCCTGTTCTGTGAGGAAGGATCCACAGCCTTTGATAAAACATCCCAGGTCATTTGTTTTGTAATCATAAAGCCAATACTCCCTTCTCCAATGGGCTACTGGCTTTGGCACAAATGCAGAACAAAATAGTGAGGCATTCAGAAGCGCAGTTTTTTGTTTCCCACAGATGAACTAGGGCCTTCGGATGGGAACAAGGGTGTATGTGGATGTGAGTGTATTTGATTTGTTTTGATTCTTTATTTTTGACACAAAGTTGTTTGTAAGAACCTTCAATTTGCATGAGGAAGATGCTAGTCCCAGTTGATTTTACACGTATATCGGGGCCATGGGGTCTGAAGACAGTTTTTTAGGGATGACTAAACCCAAGGGGCAGTCTAGGTAATTGTTAAAAGCCTGAGCCATTTATTCTTGATGTCTTGATTGAGTTGATAATTTGATCCCCAAAATGTTAAGTTCTAGAAATCCTGAGTATTTTTTCAGAAGATCTATTCCACCTCTTTATCATTTCCTTAGTTTTAATAAGGGATGATGATTTTTTATGCAAAATAAAATATTCCTACTTAAATTGCTAGCACAAAATGCACACACTAAATTCCAAGGATTTAAAAGATTTAGAATTATCAAAATTATTGAATATAAAGAAAGAATCCTTTGTTTTTTCTCCTTGTAATTCTATTCCTAAAAGGAATAGGATCTAGATGAAGTGTTCGTAAAAGACCACAGAGTTGAAGTGTCGCTGCTGTATGGGTCTGAGCATCCACTAGCTTG
>PVJO010012413.1:0-26167 GCA_004026905.1 Hystrix cristata
CTGTCTCAAAAAATGAAAATGTTGCAAGACAAACACTGACAGTAATGAAATCTTTTATTTCTAATCCTTTAAAAATTTCTTAAAATCAAAATTAATTAAGTTTGTACAGCATTTAACACAGCCACACACGCTGTTTTAAAATAAGTTTACAGACTCGTCCTTAATTAGTATGGAATGAGAAAAATGCGTGTCGCCGTTGAAAACATTAAATGGGATGTGAATAATTCTCTGTCATCTGACAAGCGAGACTATTAAGCGATTGCCCTGTCCTTAAAATAATTGTATATGTGAATCAAAGAGAGGTAATTATTGTGTCTAATTATACAGAGCACAGCAGGAAAAAAAAATTCATCTCGGAAAAAAACCAAGTAGTTTACCAATAAATGCTACGAATAAATGAAAATTACCCTCTAGAAATATAAAACATGCCGGGTGTGGTGGTCCATGCCTGTCACCCCAGCACTCGGGAGGCTGAGGCAGGAGGATTGCTCAAATTTGAGGTTGACCCAGGCCCTGGATGCATAGCTGGGAATACAGAATTATCTTGTTTCAACCCATCAGATCTCTTGCAAAATATGGCAAAGCAGATGGACAAAGATATAATAATATCCATCTTCCTGTTGCGCTTGTAATTTGCTTTATTTCATTCAAACCGCAGAGACAATTCTGGGCATATACTCTAAGTTGCCATTTTTGTCCTCTTTTTACCCCTGCGAATCCAGGTGTTTGTTGCTGAGAATGCAAACCACTCCTACCACCTCATTCTTTTCTCTGTCCGTGAAGGAAAGCGCCTTCGGAAACCACTTTATTCCTCAATATTGGTGGTATAGTTCACATTTGACGACTTATTTTTGTTTCCTGGTATTAAGTATTTTTCCCTTTCCTGGGCCATTGGAATAAACGAACAGACTGTATCATTTTGGACCCTTTTCAGAATCTAATCCTTGTGTGATCTGGTCTCTAGCTTGTATTTTACTGCTGGATTTATGGTTTTTTAATATTATTATACTGGTTTCAAATGGTTTTCATGGAGATGCGAAATTCATCGTTTTGGGGGGAAGAAATTTCTGCCTTCCTCTTAGCAAAAGTTCTATTTGGCCTGTAAAAGACTTTGGGGGCGTTTATGACCAGAAAACTCAAGTAAATGATTTAATTTTTGTTCTAAGGAGCACATTTGAATTGATTTCAGTCAGGCCCAAATTGTTGTGAACTTGGAAGGCACCAAATTGAGATCCATTTTTGCTGCTTGTGTGCCGTGTATGACTCTGTTTCAGCCCTTGAAGGATTTTCTCGTTATTTTATTTTTTGCCATCTGCACATAGGTGAAGGCAATACCTATTTTAATCAAAGCAACAATTGTTTTTATTTATTTTTAATTTGTTTTGGGATCAAAGTCAGGGCCTTGAGTTTGCTAGGCAAGTACTTTAAGTACTGAACTAAACACCCAGCCCCTATTTAGGTTTTTTTTTTTTTTTATGTAAGGAACTTATTGTTTCTTTCTAATTAGCCCATAATACTGAGACTGTACTCTTAAGCGAAATAAATCGGACACCCATGTTTAAATACTGCATTGTTTTTCTGATGCAAGAAGCAGAAAGTGTAAATAAGGACTAAAATGGGAAAAATTGGGAAAGGGACGAAATTGTTCAGATGGGAAAGGGAACAAGGCAGGGGGCGGGGGAAGGAATGGAGGTACAAAAAAGAAGAATAGAAGGAAAAAATGGAAACAAAGCTTTTGTAAATAAGGAGGGAGGAGGGGATGAGGGGAGGGGAGGCCAACGGGGAAAAAGAAGCAACAATATATGTCATGTATGGGTATAAATCCCCTATGATGAATGTTATCACTATGTACATCTAAAATGTACCATCAAAATAAAATTTAAAAAAAAGGAATTTTTTTTATAGGTCCAACCTGTTTGGAATTGCTCTCGGCTGTTTGCAATAGTGCACTGATGGTCTGGCGTGCATAATTTTTAATGAAAGTGTTTCTGGACCCGCCAAACATTGAGGTCCGACAGCCCCAGAGAGGGGAGACGTGTCCAGTCGCTGCTTTGCACCCTTCGGCGGCTGGGTGTCACTTCACCCGTGTGCTGCGCAGTGACCACACCACACTCCGCTCCCTGAGGGTGTGAACACGCTTCCTGAGGCTTCTGGAGGGCATCGCTGGAGCTGACTCTGCACGCTGCAAAGTGGTGGTGTTTGTTTGGGTTGGACGAGGGCGACATTTGGTTGTTAGGCCTGCTTGGCTTTGTCTGGGACGCCCTGAAAATGACAGGTCAGCACGCACAGACACCTCGGAGAAGGTGCGTGTGCTAACAGGAAATGGCTCTTGGACTCTGCTTCCTGCTGAGGGCTGCTGGTCCTCATGTGCACAAATACACGTGTCAGAGGCGGACCGCAGAGGGTTAGACTGGTTGAGCTAGTGGGGTCATGGGCCGGCGCCGAAGGCCAGAGCCTCTTTGGGTTGCATCATGGGGTGGCGCCTCCTGTACTTTGCAAATATGAGGAACAGCTAAGCAGGGCAGTGTGGCTTGCATGTGGAATCGCACCACTCTGGGAGGCTGAGGCAGGAGGATTCCAAATTGGAGCCCTAACTTAGTGAGTTAGCAAGATCCTGTCTCAGAATAAAACAATTAAGAAAAGACTGAGGTGTAGCTACATGCAAAAGGTCCTGGGTTCACTCTCCACTATTACACACACACACACACACACACACACACACACACCCCTACACACACACACACACACACACACACACACACACACACACACACACAGAGGAACATTCCCCCAAAGGCTACCTCTCTACAGCCCTCTTTCTCTTCTACAAAATCTCATTTTCTGGGACTCTCTTGTGCCCACATAAAGTCTATTTCAGTGATAAAAGATAATAGCGAAGGATTCCAACGACCATCTAGAATTATAAGGTAAATAATTCACATAATGAGCTCTTGGGTATTTTTAGGGGAAATACTTTTTCTTTTAACAGATCCATATGTTCTATGATAAAGTGCGAAATTGAGACTTGATCAATTTTAAACGTTTTAAGTGGATTTTTCATGCATCGCCGTTGAAGGCTTTTGGTGTGAGATGGATATTTTTGCTTCATTTTTGAAAATGTGCATGAACTTGGAGGATATTAAAATAAGCTAAATAAGTCAGGCACAGAGACACAAATGCAAGTGAAACGTGCCTTATCTGAAATTCTTGCCAGCAGAAATATTTTGAATTTGGGATGTATTTTTGGTTTCCTTTTTTAGATTTTTTTGTAACACTTCCAAATACATAGTGAGGTATCTTGGGGATGGAATCTAAGTGTAAACAAGAAAACCACTCCAGTTTCGCATACACTTTGTACACACAGCAAGATGGTAATATTATAGAGTATTTTTAATAATTTGGGGTGTGAAATAAAATTTCATCTTGTGGAATTTTCCACATGGGGCATGCTTGTCTTGTTTAGAAAGTTTTGGATTTTGGAGCATTTCTGAACTTGGGTTTTCAAGTTAAAGATGTTTAACTTGTAGTTCACGATCTCATTTATGTGTGAAAACAAACAAAATTCAGTCATAGCACAAGAAAGTGGAATAGCAATTAGTAGTAGGAATTCAGGACGGGGAAATACAGGTCAAAGGCCACAAAATTGCAATTACAGAAGAGAGATGAGTTGCTGTGATTTATCGTACATCAATGACTATAGTTACTGACCCTTGCTGTTTATCTGAAAGTTGCTAAGGGAGAGATTTAAAATATTCTCATCCCCCAAAATGTACACAAGTGACATGATGGATGTGTTCATCGTAGATTTTTTTAGACTGTAGATTTATTTTTTTATTGTAGATTTATTTAAATCATTATAGATTTTTTTTTCAAAATAAAACATAATGAGTAGTTTCTATCTGTTTCTTATGGTGAAATTTTCTTGACATCATTCGCAATCCCCAGCTATTTTCTGAGTGTTGGCTAAAGAAAGTGAATTAGTCACTCACACATTATTTTTTCTTGGTTGTTGCTTCCGGAGCTAGAGTTGGCACACTGCTGGGTTAGGGCTTGTCTTAGTCTGTTTTCCATTGCTGTAATAAAATGATTTGGACTGAGCAATTTGTAAAGCACAGAAGTTTATTTGGGTCTTGGTTTAGAATCTGGAGGTCCGAGAACTGCAAGCGTGCTAGCTTTTTCTTACAACCCTGGTGATGGGTACATCTACTTTACAACATCCCAAACTACCCTTGACTACTTCCAACTCCAAATACTACCAGCGTATGGAATTGGAGATTGATTCCAACATAAAAAATCTGGGGACACATTCATATTGTAGTGGTCCTTAATACAGAGGGATTAAAACTCTCCCCAAGATCTGACAGAGAGATTTGAGGCAGAAAAAGTTACTTTGGTGTGCACATACATACTTGATATGTTCCAGAGAAGTCTTGCAAAACAAGGATGTTTCCTGCAGTAGAAAGTAAAACAACTACTCAGAAAGTCCAAGTTGTAAAGTCAGGATTCTGTGGATTTTTTTGATGGTGTGAGATCAGGGATTTTATAGATGTAATTAATATGATGAAACTTAAAAAAGGGAGGTGACTCTACTTCAGCATGCATGGTACAATGTGAACCCAGAAGTTCAAAAGCCCATGCATGCCATCGTGTAGGATTGTTGGGTGAACAGATGACAGACAAAGGTATTTGTAGTACTCAGGATGTTCTAGAGACCTGGGGAAAATTTCTCAGGCACAGAGGGCCAAGATTTGATCTCTCCATAGGCAAAGAAAATTCCACGCAAACACATTTATGTAGTTTACAAACCATTCTAATTTTATTTATGTGTTTATTTGTTTTGAGAGAGAGTCTCTCTATTCAATCCAGACTGTCTGTGAACTCACTACATAGCCCAGGCTACCCTCAAACTTTCACAAACTCTCCTGTCTCAGCCTCCTGAATGCTGGAATAACAGGTGTACCCCACCACGCCTGGCTATATTAGTCTAGTTCTTGAGATGCAGTTGAAATGGTTTGTCTTCAAATTGATGGAAGAGGACAGACAGTGGTGGCACTAAAAGTTGCAACCTAAAGATCTTAGGTAAATGGCAGTCATAGTTTTAAAATTTTATACTACTTAAATGGTACAGTATTATTACATTCTGTGTCTTTGACTGCCAGAACTTCTTCATCTTCTAACTGGAAAGCAGTAGCCTGTATTAGACAGTTTTCCTATTCCTGGGACAAAAAACATGAAATCTGCAATTTAAAGAAAGGCTTAATGCAGCTTAGTTTCAGTGGAGTTAGTCCATGGTTCTAAGACAGGAACATCATGGTGGAAAGATCTGATGGGCGTCTTACTCTCCCATTGCTGAGACACAACACACAACAACCACAATTTGAGGGAGGAGAGTTTTATTTTAGCTCAGAATTTCAGAGTGTCCAGTCCATGGCAGGCTTCTCCAAGGCAGGAACATCATGGTGGATGGGCATGGGGGAACCAAAGATGCTCACACCATGGTGGCCAGGAAGCAGAGAGAGAGAGCGAGAGCGAGAGCGAGAGCGAGAGAGAGAGAGAGAGAGAGAGAGTGCGTGCCTGAGTGACTCATGGTCTCAGAGGGTTCAGTCCATAGTGACTGCTCCAAAGCAGGAACATCATGGTAGATGGGCATGGAGGAGGAAAGATGCTCACATCATGGTGGCCAGGAAGCAGAGAGAGGAGGGAGGAGCTGGGACAAGAATGTGCCCTTCCAGATCACACCCCAGTGACCTCCTCCTACCAGGCCTGGCTCCTGCAGCAGTCAGCAGGAGTGCATCCATGATGACTCCACTGATGGGCACAGTGCCCACCAACCAGTCACTCAACTCCTAACCCCTGAGTACTGGGGGGAGTTATTCTTAATGTAAACCACAACAGTGCAACAAACCACTTAGGTCATGGCAACAGAAAAGCTGAACTGGAAAATGGTGTTCGATAGGGCCAGGCCAGCGGCCAGATACCTTTTCCAAGATCAGGCCTCCATGGTCCACCCAGATGCACCCAGAAGTGAGGTCCTCCCATCCCACGTCAATCAAATTAGCACATCAGCAGCATCCATCACACACCTGTCGAGCAATACCACCAAATACCTACATCTGTCTGTTCAGTCCAGCATTATTCACAGCAGTTAAAATGAGGAGTCA
Source organism: Hystrix cristata (assembly GCA_004026905.1). NCBI lineage: Eukaryota > Metazoa > Chordata > Mammalia > Rodentia > Hystricidae > Hystrix > Hystrix cristata. The sequence goes on from PVJO010012413.1 coordinate 6,162, forward strand.
ACCTGCATCTACTGATAGCTGAATTCATAAAGAATGCACAGTACATATGCACAGCAGAGTACAAGTCAGCCTGCAGAAAGAAATGCTGCTGCCTTCGACCACGCTGATAAACTCTGAGGACGCGATGCAGAATTAGGGTTATTTGTTACAATCTCACTGCTCTGGGGCTTGAACCCAGGGCCTTGCCCCAGGCAAACTTGATGTCAGAGAAAGTAAGATAGCATAATTTTCACAAATATCAAATCATGTCACCCCTAAGCAGAATCTAAAAGAGTTGAACTCAGACAAGGAAGAAGAAATATTTTTGCAAGTTGCAAGCCACCTCTTCTTTCCTTGGGTGACTTTTAGAAGCATGCTGGTTCATGCTTCTTTACCTCTAAATACTTTAGGTAACAAAGAAAATGGTCTTATTTCTGTGTGAATGGTGTGTTCCCAGGACAGCCAGGAATTTGATATAATCATGAAGGAGTGTGACTGTTCTCTCAAAACCCATGTAAAATCTGCTTTTGAATATGCTTCTATGAGTCTTTGATGATAATTGTCAGAAAACCAATTTCTAATCAGAGAAGAAATTGGGCCGCTCTGTACGTCTGCACCAGGAGTCTCCCTGCTGTGGTGGGATTATTGGGCAAATTCGTGCATGGTTCCAGAAACGTAAAACCATCCCTGTGAAGCGTGGCTGAGACCTGAATCCAAATGAAAATAAAACTCCCAAGGTGAATGTAGGAATTCAAGTGGCTCACGAGCCCATTGCCTCTTTCTGGTTTGACCTCTAATATCATGCCCTTGATTTTCTCCCCCTCTCTTGGCATTATTATGTATTTCACAGATGCAATTTTCTCTCAAATTGTACCTTGAACAAGGTCGCTGATTTCTTAATTCCAGAACTTTTGACACTACATTCGATTTTGGTCGCAGGACACCTGCTTGCTATTCCAAGAAGGCTGCCTTGCTGATAGATGAGAATTAACGTGAAATGTGGGTTTCTGAATCCTGGTTGCTTCCCAGGATGCTGGGGTCAGTAGCATCGTTGGCCGAGCTTGATGCTGGTGTGGTCCAGGGCTTGGAGGGGTCCTGGAGGCTGGGAGAGGCGGGGAGTGTCAAGAAGGTCCACAGAAATGAAGTGCATTACTTGGGTTGTTTGTTGAGGTGTTGTGGCACACTGCCTCTTTAGATAACTAGTTTTGTTTGTGTGTCGTGATGAAAAGATACCGTGGAACTTGCTTGCAAATGGGCATCCAGATAGCACGTTTCATATTAATTCTGAACATGCAAAGGTTTAAAACTTGAGCAGGAAGCAATATCTAAAGTCAGCGTAGAAATTATTGAATTGAGCAGGAGAGAAAATCTGAGGTTGGTCTGCCAGTGTTCTTGCAAGGAGCGGAGAAGATGTGGGGTAGTGCAAAGGGTCGGAAAACCAAGGGAACTAGACTAACACCTCAGAACAATCCCACACAGGTGCACCTCTGTTGCGATGGAAAATGAAATGTAATAAAATGAAATGACAGCAGCCTTCTGTTTCATTTAAGATGTAGTGTCAGGTAATTCTGCACTTGTCCTTAAGTTTGTGTGAGGTGTCCATCAAATGTCATGTCCGACTCTCCAGTGTGCACAGAGATCATGATTTTTCAAGAAGTATCACAGCATCGTGTGCAAGTCCTGTTTTGACTGAGTCTGATAAAGGGCGTGGGGAGATTGTAAAGTGAGATTGTCGTTTCTCATGGCAGCCATGAATCAGCACACACCGTGAGAGACGGGTGTCCACATGTTCACATATCCCCATGCTTAGATGGCCGGCTTTATTTATTTTGCATTGAATGAATCTTCTCCCTGGTGGGCTGGTTTTATTTTCTAAATTGTACATCTTATGTTATGAAGGATACGGGGGTCACTTAAATCTGTGCCGACAGTGACCTGATTCTCACTCCATGAATTAAATTATCAGTTTTATTCTGCAGTTCTTTGTTGAGCATGGCTGGGTCACATGAAAGGGGACATCTTATTATTTTGTGATATTGAGGTAAGTGAATTGGCAAAGGCAACCGATGGAATGATAAACATCATATATATTGTCCGGGTTGGCATGAAAGTTATCTCTTTGGTTTTAGTTTCTGTTCAAGGCCAGCTTTCTTTGGAATTGTTTTATAGTTAAATTTTAATTTTTATTGGTATAGATTTTCTTGATGTCAGTGGATGTAGCCTGGTGAAAGGTAAGCTGGATTGTAAAATTCACTGGGTTGGGAGCCATCCAGGGGATGGGTGGAGCACACTTACTGGTGCGTCTAGGCAGGTCATGGAGGTGTGACCTTGGGGACTATATTTATTCCTTCACCCTTCATCTCTGGCACCATCCCCTGCTCTGCTTCCTGGCTGCCATGATGTGAGCATCTTTTCTCCTCCACGCCCGTCTGCCATGATGTTCCTGCCTTGGAGCAGCCTACCATGGACTGAACCCTCTGAGACTACAAGTCACCCAGGCTCACTCTCTCTTTCTGTCTCTGTCTGCTTCCTGACCACCATGATGTGAGCATCTTTTCTCCTCCATGCCCGTCCTCCATGATGTTCCTGCCTTGGAGCAGTCCACCATGGACTGAACCCTCTGAGACCATGAGTCACTCAGGCCTTCTCTCTCTCTGTCTCTCTCTCTCTCTCTGTCTCTTTCTTTCTCTCTCCTTCCTGGCCACCATGATGTGAGCATCCTCCTGCTTCCGCCTCCTGCGTGCTGGGATTACAGACTTGAGCCACCATGGCTGGCTTTGTAGATGAGTTTTTGAAGTTCAGTTCTCTGAAGTTTCTAGTATTCCTAGATGTTTTTTATTATGACAGTCCAATTTTATCAAATGCATATTCTCTATTTATACTCTGTTAATATGATGAATTATGTTAATTGATGTTGATTTGGTGCCAAGATAACTCCGCATTCCTGGTATAAAGCTCAATGTGTCTTTATTAATTACCTATTTTATGCATTATCTGATTTAAATTTCTAATATTTTGTTGAGACTCTCTGCACTGATGTTCATAAACTCAGTCATATTGTTTTCAATTTTTGGAAAACTTCAAATAGAATTGGTATTATTTTTCTCCACTAACATAAATAAGATGTGCTAGTAAAACTACTTGGTTTTAGGGTTTTCTTTATGGAGAGCTTTTGATTATGAATTTATTTTTCTTGATGGGTTTTAGGCAATCCATATTTTCTATTTTACTGTGTGTTTTAGTTTTAGTTTTCAGTACTTAGGTTTAATTTCCTTTGATTTTTTAAAACCTCTTGGCACAAAGTCTATAAGATATTTCCTTATTATGTTTTTATTGTTTGCAGCCCATGATTATTTATATTGTAAGATCTCTCCTATTATTGAATTCTGTCTTTGAGAAGCGTAGCTAAGTTTATCAATTTTATGGATCTTTGTAAATAAAAAAGTCATCTTTTGGTTTCACTGATTTCTCCTACCGTTCTACTGCTTTTTCTATTTCTGATGTCTTTTATGTTATTTGTTCTATCATTCTATTCAATTTTTGCTTAAATTCTAGTTCTATTTCTAGCTTTGGGGGAAAGCTTTGGTCAGTTGGTTTTTTTTAGAATATTCTTGTTTTATAACATGAGCATTCTAAAACTTTAAGTTTCTCAGCCCAAATATTCAGTAAGAGCTACCATTTTTTTGTTGTTCGTGTGTTTTTAAAATCCTTGTCAAAATGCTTTGAAGTCCCCTCCAAGGTTTCTTCTTTTTATGTGTTCAGATGTGTATTGTTTAAACTACAGAAGGAGAATTTACTAGTTTATTTCGCAGGTTTTGGTTTTATTTCCACTGTACTCGGACCACAATAATTTTAAAGTTTTTTTTTTTTTTTTTTTTTTTTTTTTTTTTTTTTTTTTTTTTTTTTTTTTTTTTTTTTTTTTTTTTTTTTTTTTTTTTTTTTTTTTTTTTTTTTTTTTTTTTTTTTTTTTTTTTTTTTTTTTTTTTTAGCTCTGACAACAGCTTTACATATGATAATCTTGGTGAATATGCTGCGAGCCCTTTTAAAGCAATGCACATTCTATTATTACCCCACATGATGCTCTGTGAATGTCAATTATTTTGATAGTGTTGTTCATAGCTGCTATATCTTTATTGATTTTCTGTCTTTTTGTTGTAGCAATTACTGAGTGAGGAATGTTGCAACCTCTACATGTAATAGTGGGTTTATCTCTTCCATCTGGGATTTCTGCTGGGGTCTTAAATTTGTTTGCTTTGAGAATTTTATTTTAGGTGTATTCATAGTCATGACTGTTAAACAATGAAGTGACTTTGTATCCTTGTGAAATTTCATTCTTTATCTCTGATTACAGTTGGGTAGAGGTTGAATCGTCAATGGCTCAAGACTTAGGTGTTTAAAACTTCGTCTCCAGATGGGGGCGCTATTGTGGATCCGGGAACCTTCAGGAGGCGGAGCCTCGTGAGAGCGGAAGTTGGGTCCCCGGAGAGTTATCTTGAAGGGGATGTTGGGACCCTACCTGTTCTTTTCTATAAAATTGCACAGTATGTGCATATAACTTACACGTATTTTCCTTAGATGGAGTCATCTATACATTATTTCAGTGTGTATATACGATTGTCATGTAAATATATATATATATGATTACCATGCTTTATTTTGTAAATATATATATATATATATATATAGGATTATCATGCTTGATTTTGTAAATGTACATATATGATGGTCATGCTTTGGTTTTTACACAAGAAAAAAATATTGATGAAATTTGAACCCGGGGTGCAGAAGTCAATAGATGCAGAGGGATGATTTTATATTTCTTTAGCTTTAGGAGATTCATGTGCAAAAAAAAAAAAGAAACTCTGTCCAATTAATAGATTAGGAATGCTCCTGTGACCATTAATGGTAATATGTGGACTTGAGTAGGAATCGCCAAGCCAGTTGGTGAAATTCTGGGTGTGTCCGTGGATGACTGACGTGGGATCCAGAAAATTGAGGGTGAAGGCACACCCCAGATGTAACTGGCACCAACCAATAGGCTTGTAGCCTGAGTGGACTAGAAAGAGGAGGAAGAAGGAAATGTCTGTTATTTTTGGTGGAGCTCTGACCTTGGCCATTGCCTGTGCACCCTGGTTTCCATTTTCCTTAGCCTTCTGAAACTGACCTCAGAATCACCAAGATCCTCCTGCTTCCGCCTCCTGCATGCTGGGATTACAGACATGAGCCACCATGGCTGGCTTTGTAGATGAGTTTTTGAAGTTCAGTTCTCTTGGATTCTTCCATAACTGATCCTGGAAACGTCCACTGGGATTCTTCTGTCTCTGATCCTTCAACCCTGCATTATAAATCCCTGTGTGTAATTCTTCAGGACCCCAGGAGCACGGTTGTGCATCGCTTTGGACTTTTCACTGTTGAATCCAGTCCTGGACACCCAAGATACTACGTGGAGGGCTGCCTGATGTTAGGGACAATCTTCAACAATTCAGGTACCCGACAACACTTTAGCATTTGAAGTCAATAAGTACATACATGTCATCTCTCAATCGGCCCACAGATTTTAATTCTTCAACACTTCTTATCAAAAACATGGATGTTTAGACATATAAATACCTGTTAAACAAGCTTAATAAGTAGGGCAGGATTGGAAAAGAATGCTGCTCAGAAACCAGAGTTCTCTAGCCTTTTCTTGTCTTTCCAAGTAACACATTAAGGCTTCACACATTCACTCATACCTGGCAAATTCCTTCTTTCCTTAGTTTCCATCTTTTATTAAATTTATGAACAAAACCCTCATTCCTCTTACGATGACAGAAATGTCTCCCTATGCCTATTTATCTATATTTATCTACATCTACCTATTTATCCATTTCTATGTTTCTGTACCTATTTATCTCCTTCTACCTATTCATCCATATCTATTTGTCTCTAGCTACCTCTATCTATATTTATAGCTGTATCTATCTAAAATCTACATTTGAAATTTGTGGATGTTTTACACACATCTTATACACATAGCCTGACGTTGGTAGAAATAAATCATGGGCTACAAAATGTCTTTTATGTGACAGGTCTTTCGTTCAAGCAATCCTATAATCTTTCTTGGGAGGCAGCTGTAATCTAGGTATAGACATAACTGAGCTTGACCTCGGTGGGGTTGAAATCTACAGTGGCCCCACCCCAAATCTCATGTGTGCAGAGGTGGTACTTTTGGAAGGTGACGGGACCATGACTCCAGAGCTAAATGTGCTTTAAGGAGCCAGCTGACTATGGACTGAAACCATAAGCTGAAATAAACCTCTTCTCTTTCAAGTTGTCAACACTGGGTAGTTTGTCTTAGCAACATGAAGGTGACTAACAGACACACTGACATTCCACAATGCTCACTGACATATGATAAGGTAAAGTGCCCATAAAACCATCTTACATTGAAAATATTGTAATTTATTAATGCACTTAATATACCTAATTTACCAAATAGCCTAGCACGGCTCTGCATAGTTTAAACACGCTCAGAACATTTAATTAGTTCTTATTTAGGCGAGGCCATCTAGCCCAACCTTATGTTACAAGAAACTGTTGCATTAGCTCATGTTACCTATTGAATAACTGTATCCAAAGAAAAGGTGGATTAATGGCTTCTCCTTGCAATAACACGGCTGTCTTTGGAAAGACAGAAATATCCATGGGCAGAAGGCAGACCAGAAGAGATCTTTTTATTTTCTTTTAGACAGTGTCTTGCCATGTAGTCCAGGCTGGCCTCAAACTCACAGTGATCCCCCTGTCTCAGCCTCCCAAGTGCTGGGATTACAGGTGTGGACCACCATGCTCGGCTCTGACCAGAAGAGATCTTCGTCACGGCATATTACGTTTCAACTGTTAAAAGAAGACATTGGATATGAAATAAAGCAGCCACCAAAATTTAAATTTTGTGTGCTTTCTCTTATGTGAGCAACCTAAAATATAAGTAGACAAATAAACAAATAAATAGACACATAAATAAATGAGAAATGATAGAAAAGTATATGACAGTCTCTTGGAAATGGGGAAGGAAATTAGGGGGAAGAAGCGAGTAAAGGGGAGAGAAAAGGGTTTAAAATTGCCAAGATATGTTATATGCTTTAGGAATTCCCCCCAAAAGAACATTACTATTTTGTTTACTATTCTGTTTTACAACATGCACTAGTAAAAACAACACAATGAAAGCATTTTAATATCTGCAAGGGGAAAGTATCATATTATATTTAAAAGCAGCATCATTAGAATAACAGATTTTTCAGGAAAAGACCCCAAATCCAGAAAAGAATAGAATGACTCAGTGCAACTCCTGAAACAAATTAACTCCCAACTAACACTAAACTATCCTTCAACTTTATCTTTCTGAAAAAGCAGAAATAAATCTTCCAAGGTGAATGAAATCTGAAATAATTCACAAGAAAAAAATTAAGATCATACATATATTAGGCAGACATGGTGATGTCTGACTGTAATCCCAGTATTCTGGGAGGCTGAGGCAGGAGAACTGTGAGTTCATGTCTAGCCTGGACAATTTAATGATTTAATGAGACCCTGTCTTCAAGTTAAAAAAAAATACACACATATATATAATATGAGATGGGTTGTAGCTCAGTGGGAAGACACTTGTTTTAGTCCACCTGCTATCTCAAAAAAAAAAAAAGAGACAAAGTTTTGAGACTAAATCAAACCAGTAGGACTCTAACTTGCTATCCTCCTGCCTCAGCCTCTGTCAGTGCTGGGGTTACAGACAAGATTACAGACAGGAGCTAAGACCATGCGTTTTAAATGTGGTGTGAACAGTGTATTTATAAAGTTTGTCTCTTTCAGCAAGACCGGAGTTGAATATTCCCGTTATTTCTCATCCAGAGGAGGTGAAGTCGAGGGGCAAGTAGTAGGTGTTGCTGGAAGTTGTGTGCGTTTGTGGGAGGGGAGTCAACTTCTAGGTGTCTCCAAGGTGGGACAGAAACAAAGAATGATTCTCCAAGAAGGAAAATAATTGTGGACTTATAACAGTAGGACTAGACTTTACCTTTTTCATCTTGTCTTACTGCTATATTTCTCATAATGTTTAGTTATTACATACACTGTGGCAGAATTGCTGCAATACATATTGTGATTTGACCCTTGATACTTCTTTTTTTCCTCCACTTCCTCCCATTTCCCCCATCCCCATGCTTCCTTTCCGTACTTTGAAAGAACTGTGTCTCTGATTCATTGATCCTCTGTATTTTTTTTTCTACTCTCATTTTCATTCACTCCTAGTCTCACCTTTGTAATTTCTTTTCTTCTATTAGATTCAGATTCAGATTGCTCTTGTCTTTCTAGGAGGGCAATTTGCACCGCTGAGTTGTTTAGCTGGAATCTGTCTGCTCCTTTTCTGTGCAGATTCATAGCTATCACCTTGCCTCTTAGAACAGCTTTCACCATGACCCATGAAGTTTGATATCTTGTGCTTCTATTATTATTTGATTCTTGGAATATTTGCTTTCCTCATTTCTTCTGTGACTCAATTTATTGAATGACGTACTTGAAGATCATTTGTTGCTAAAACTGCAACATCTTATAGGACAACAGTCCATTGCCAACCTGCCTTGCTTGTAGTATCTAAAAATACCTACTGTGTTTTAACTTACTCTTTAATAAAATGCTATTTCCTCCTGCAGTTTCGAGTCCTCTAGATAATTGCTTTCTTTGTCCTCCACCTTCTCTTGGTGTTAGAGTTTGTCACCAGCAATTAATTTGTGTTGCTAAAAGTAACCCTTTTTAATTCACCAAGGAGTCGTGGCTTTGCTTTCAGCTGCATCCAAGCCTTGCAATTAATGTTTAGGTCTTTAATGGGTTTCTAATATGTTTCCCTTCAAGAAGACGAAGACGAAGATGAAGAGGAAGAGGAAGAGGAAGAGGAAGAGGAAGAGGAAGACGAAGACGAAGACGAAGAAGAAGAAGAAGAAGAAGAAGAAGAAGAAGAAGAAGACGAAGAGGAAGAAGAAAACACACACAAAAAAACTCAAAAAACAAAAAACAAAACAAAACAAAAGAAAAATCTCACAATGGGAAGCTACAGCAACCATTCATGGTATTCTTAGCAGTCTCAATCAAAGAAAAGTTACCCAGAAACTCAGATCGCCAAGTGTTTACTTTTTTCTTTATCTAAACACACACACTACATTCAAACCTTTAATGCCCATCTTCTCTGCTTCAATTTTATCCCAAAAAATAAGGTCCTGCCTGGCATACGAAAGCATTCCTGTAATCTATCCCAGTCCTCTGGGAGGCTGAGGCAGGAGGGTTGCACGTTTGAGCCCAGCACGGGCAATTCAGAGACTTAATGAGACCATTTCTCAAAATAAATTAAAAAGCACTGGGGATATAGCTTAATGTGAAGGTCAGGGTTCAATCCTCAGCCTCGCACGAACGAAAATATGCTAGAAGAAAGAAGAGGATGAGGAGGAGAGGGAGGGGGTTAGGGAGACAAGGAAGGAGAAGAGGAGGAGGAAGAAGAGACAGAGGAAGAGAGGTACAGGAAGAAGAAGAACTCATAATAAATACATTTATTTTTTGTGATACTAGGGGTTGATCCTAGTATACATTTATTTTTGGTGATACTAGGGGTCGATCCCAGACCCACACATATGCTAGGTAAGCAGTCTACCACTGAGGTACGTCCCCCTCCAGCTATCTTTTTGATTGCAGATCTTTCCTCAATTTATTTATCTTCACTGTGGTTATTTTTCTCGCTTGTATAATGTTTCCTTATTCTGTGTGTTTGTTTGTTTTTTATAGTTTCGGTGGTGCTGGGGATGCAACCCAGAGCGTCATTTCTTCTAGTCAAGAGCTAGAGCCCTGAGCTGCCTCCTACTCCAGACACCCTTTTTCTGTAACGCTATCTTCATCCTTATACTTAGGAAAGTTTCTGTAAGAGCTGCAGTCATCCGTCAGTATGAAGAATTGATTTCAGAAACCCAAGTCTACTAGATTAAGAGAACGTTATAGATTCTGTTCTGGGTGTACTTGTGGATGATTGACATACAGACTAGCAAATTGAAAGGGAGGACCCACCCCGGATACGGGTAGTGGCAGCCAATAACCTTGTAGTCTGGAGGAAGGGGCAAAGGAAGGAAAAAGGAAGTGCGGCCATTTTGAAAAGCTACTTTCTTCCGGAGCATGGATGGGAGGGCGAGAGAAGACAGAGTTTAGCAAGGGACACAAAGTTTCTTCTAGATAGAGGAGCGTGTTCAAGAGATCTATTGTGCAATATGGTGACCATAGTTGACGTCAATGTTGTGTAAACATGAACATCACAGAGAAACTGAATTTAAATTCTCTCACCACAACGGTGTATGAAGTAGTGCCCCTGTTAGTCAGCATCATTTCATCATCCTACATGTAAACATGGTACACTGAGCCTCATAAGTATACCCATTTCTTGACAATTAAAAGTCACTATAGCTCTATAAATAAATAACATTTATATATGTATGTGTATATCTGTTTATATGTGTATATATGCATATTAATTTTAATCGACAAAATTACATAGACACATGCGTGTACATATACAGATACTAAAGAATACACTTCCATATGTGTACATACATGCAAAGAATATATCTATGAAGTGCAGAGAAGGTTTGAAAATAATCAGCAACCATCCTTTTAATCATACAAATTTTGGTATGATTTTTTTCCTTGGAGAAGATGCTCGAATTTGCCACCTTATTAGGGAAGTAATCGAACTGGAAAAAAAAAAAATTTCTGGAAAATACTTGCTGCTATTCCCAATGATCAAGTTCAGCACTCTGCCCATCTGAACTCATCTTTTTTCAACATTTGATGACTCAGAGGTTGGATCACGCAGGACAGCCATGTGAGCGTGTGTGGTGAGTGGAGTTATTGTGTTTTAGGGTGCAGCATTTTGGCCCTAAGTCTTACAGAGCTGGGGATTGTGCTTCCCCTATATCAGCTACACGGAATGTGCTCATCCAAATATGTGTTCTTTTCTTCCAAAACAAGCTTGGAGTTTCAATAATTCATGTTGCTATTATATGAATTATTGTTTGCTTCTAGAAAGATGTTTTGTGTGGTTTGGGGGGAAGTGGGATACTGAGGTGCTACAGGTTAGAGCTGGCAGATAAAATAGGAAAGGTGAACTTGGCCATTTGGAGTATTCACTTAAAATCATTCTACTGGTTGAGCATCCATTCTACTGGATTTCATACATTAGCACCCCTGAGGATTTGGAAGAGGATCCTTCTTTGCTGGGGTAGAGTAATTCCCTCAGTGTCTTAGGAAGGATGTTTAGAGTCTCTCTGGATGATGCTCACTAGAGGCAGGTAGAATGTCTTTCATTTTCATTGTGAGCAAGGAAGGCCAATTCTTCTTTTGGGTTTTTTTTTTGTTTGTTTGTTTGTTTGTTTCTTTGTTTTGTTTTTTGTTTTTTGGTGCTGGGGATTGAACTCAGGGCCTTTCAGTTAGCTAGGCAGGTGCTCTAGGAAGCCCAATTCTCAACACCCAGGTAGGCACAGGGTTGCCATGTTTAGCAAAAGAAACTACAGGAAATCTGCTAAATTCGTTCTGCAGATGGAGAAGGGATAATTATTTAGCACAGATGATTCTGTCTGGTAACAGACACCCCTTGTTGAACAGCACACTCTTTGACCTTCTGGCGTGTTTTATTCTGAATATACACCTATTACAGCCTCTTAGGACTTGGGAGGAATATCGGGTGTTGTATTGTGAGAGAGCAACACAATTCTGTCCTGTCTTTTATATGCAAGTGGGACCGTTGAAAGCAGAAATATCCAGCCAAGACACCCACATTTGCTCCATTTATTGTCAGTTGTGGAATTTCCACCTCACTTCATTTGCCAGCCTCAGATGGAGTTACCTCCTGAGGGTTGCAGAGTGAATCCATTAATCGTTGGCTAGGAAGCTGTAGCTCCAATTCTCAGGGTCCCTTTAGGATTTCCCTCATGGGGAAGGGCTGAAAGGTCTAATTATACTTTACAGGCTTGCTGAATCTCTCGTCTGCTGTAGTCTCTTCCTCTTAGGTTATTTCTGTCAGAAAGAAAAAAAAAAACTGCAGTTGGTAAAAATAAAATGTGCTTTTCTGCCCCAGGAATCTGTTGGCCTTTATCTGCTGGCCTGCTGGTCCTAATCTAATTACCTGGTGTGAAGAGTCATTTGTTGGCAGCGAGGCTGCCGTGTGGTGGCAACGGTGTCTCCTAGAGGACCCGCCAGCAGACCCACACAGATAAAAGGCAGCGTTTCCTAGACTGTTTCTGGCAAGATTTAGAGCAGATAAAGAAAAAAAAAATTAAGTGTTTTTCACAGAGAATAATGAATAAAAATGTGAAATGTCTATAAACTCTTTAGGAAGAAGATCTTTGTCCTTTTTTTAATTTTTTTTGGACCCACACTGTTCTGCCACAGCTTGAATATGGAGATTATTTAATAAATGTTCCCAGCTACAGAGATACTAAAATGGGATGCCTCCACTTTCATCCAGAAACTCACATTCTCTTATCGACTGAGTCCAATGCCTCAGCCCTGGCTACAGGTTCTTCACTGCTTTCTTTCTTGCAGAATGGTCATCCTCATTTGTGATGGTGATGGCGATGATGGTGGTGGTGACTGGGATGGAGATGAGGGTGATCGGGATGATCATGGTCATAGAGATGGCAATGATGGGGATGGTCATTAAGATGGCGGACATGATGGTCATAGAGATGGCGATGGTGGGGACGGTCATTGAGATGGCGGACATGATGGTCATGGAGATGGCGATGGTGGGGATGGTCATGAAGATGGCAGCCATGATGGTCATGGAGACGGCGATGGTGGGGATGGTCATTGAGATGGCGGACATGATGGTCATGGAGATGGCGATGATGGGGATGACCATTAAAATGGCAAACATGGTGGTCATGGAGATGGCAATGATGAGGATGGTAATGGTCTTGGTGGTGATGAAGATAATGATGGTGCTAATCATGATGGTTTTGCTGGTAACCTGGATGGTGCTGAGATGATGGTGGGGTCTTTGATTTTTGCATTTCTGTCAAAACCACAGGCCATCCAAATCCTTTACCTTGTTGAAAGCAGCTGGCCAGGTTTCCTGCAAAATTATTTCTCCTTCTAGATCTGTTTATCCTTCCATGTGCTGTTAGTTTGGCTGTTCTCCTTTTAAATTTCTATTGTCTCCCTGGGAACTGCAATAATTAAAAAGGACAAAAATGGGCAGGTGGCAGCTCACGGCACCTGGAAGATCTTGGAACCAGCGATAAAAGTATCTCTAAAGATAATAGTTATTTCTGCTTTTCTGCATTCTGCAGACTGCAGCAATCAGGGAAAGACTTCAAGGAGCCTTCTGAAAACTCTGAAATTTCATCTTCTTGGCATCCTGTGACAATTCAAGGACACTTTAATGTCCTCTGATTGCGTGTAGACTTATTGGCTTAGAATGTAATGAAGACAAATTCCAACCTGTCCATTGACCCTGTAATTTCTCCCCTTCGTTTAATTACTGAAATTCGTTTATCAATCCATTTGGCTTTTATTGGCTTTTCTAATTACAAAGAGCCTTCAAGAGTAAATGGGTGGTGTCCAAATCACATTAGCCGGTCACTAAGGGAAATACAAAAGATAAAGTTTTTCTCACGATTCGTACTAGTTTGATTAATCAATCATATCTCAGCTTCAGCGTTTGCCAAGGTGTGTGCAAAGCAGAGCAATGAGTACAAACTAAATTGCAGCGCTAGGTATAATGTGTCAGACCTGGCCGAGGCATTTGTAATTTTTATAGCATTTCTTAAGCAAATTAATGTGTTCAGTAGGATAAATTAGTCACCTCCCTTGCAGCCACCATAGGGCTTGCTAATATTTTTATTATTAAGAATGCCTTGTCGTAGCTCATTTTAATAAGAGATTCATAAAGACAGAGTTCACGCGTCATATCCAGCGTTTCAAGTGTCCAGTTCAGTGGCTTTCTGGGAAAGCGTGGTTGCTCAACCATCACCCCTGTCTCGTCCTGGAAGATTATCAAACCCCAAAGGGAAAGTTCATACCCATCCGATATTAGTCACGCCCCCATATCTCCTTTCCCAGTCTCTGGCACCCGTCACTCAGTTCTGTATGACTGTGTCTCTTCCTGGCATCTAGTCACCAGGCCCAAGAAATGTACCACGATGATGGAGTTGAGACACAGGTTGCAAGGGAGCCTTAACTGGTCCTGTGGATGAGCTCATCTGCATGGTAGAAGATGCTGCAATCAAACAAGTTGATTAAAATGGTGGTTGCGTTCGTGGGCTGTGAATTTGTCTCTTGACACCGTGGGTTGTTGATTTTGTTGTGCAGAAGTTTTTAAATTTGGTGTGATCCTCTTTGTTGATTCTTGCCGATGTTTCTTGTGCAAATGGGGAAATGTTTGTCACCTATGCCTTGGACAGAGGAGTGATATTGAGAAAGTATAAAGGGCTCAGGAAAGTTAGCCCTCCCCCAAAATAAAAGACCCAGTGAAAAAAATGAGCAATGGAAATGCAGAGATATTCAGAGATGAAGAAATATGAATGGCCAATAAGTAGATGAAAATATGTTCAACCTCACTAGCTATTAGAGAAATGTTAATTAAAACAACCCTGGGGTTTCATTTTACCTCAGAGAGAATGGCCATCATCAAGAAATGGGGTTTCATTTTACCCCAGAGAGAATGGCCATCATCAAGAAATCAAGTTATAACAGATGCTGGTGGGTTTTCAGGGAAAAAGGAGCCCTTCTACATTGTTGGTGGGAATGCAGACTGGTAAAACCATTATAAAGATCAGTGTGGAGATTCCTCATAAAAATAAACTAGAAATTCCATTTGACCCAGCTAGTTCCCTTCTAGGCATCTTCCCCCAAAAGTTAAAGACATCATATTACAATGACCCACACACACTCATGTTTATAGCAGCACAACTCATAAGAATTAAATCTTGAAAGCAGCCTCTATAGCCATCAGCGGATGAATGGATAAAGAAAATGTAGTGTTTAGGCACAATGGAGTACTACTCTGTCACGAAGAAGGATTAACTCGAGTCATTTGTGGGAGAATAGATACACTTTGAGATCATAATACTAAGTGAAGTAAATCAGACACACCAGATTCCATATGGCATGATTTTTCTTATATGAGAAACTCAAATTATAAAAGAATGAAAGGGTAAAATAAAAGATAGATAATTGGAAGTAGAGAGATCTTTTACAAAATGGAAGAGGACTATGAGATAGAATCGGGGGGATGGAGGAGAAAGGGATGAAAAAAGAATTAAGGTGTGTTATGTACTTCTAACAGCTCCCCACGAAGAATGCCATCATTATATACTGTAAACATGGACTAATAGAAATATAATTTCTAAAAAAAGTGCCAGGGTCTGCCTTGTGCAAAAAAGAAGAAATGTTGCCGGGTTGAGTACACTGGGGAGGACGTTTGGAGGGGATGATTGGTACCTACTTCTTGGGGATTCAATTTTTTACATTTATTTTTCACTGATAGAAAAAGTCAGTGGTTGGGGGAAAAATAATCTTGCTGGACAGCAGTAAAGTACTTAACTGCTGGTGGCATCCATTTTTTCATCTGTAAATGAGGAATGAGTGAAGTTATTTATGCACATGTTTATTTATTTATGTTATATTTTTCTTTGTTTGTGTCTGAGACAATTCTCACTATGTGCTTCAGACTATCCCTGAATTTAGTATATAACCCGGGCTGGCCTTGAACTCACAGCCCTCCTCCTGCTTCAGCCTCCACAATGCTGGGATGACAGGCGTGCAGGTGTGCATCCAGCTGGGGTCTTTGTTCTTTTAAAATCGGCTGGGTTTTAAAGAGAAATTGTACGTGTGTATAGATTGTTTTGCATTCTGTCTGCTACGGGGATAAACATGTGGGTGGTGAATTGAGTTATACACAGAAATTAGTTCCCAAATTGGAATCAGAGAAGTAGTTCATACAAACCTAGTGAACCTGAAGAACCAGAATGCTCAATAGCCTAACTTCTTTTAAATTGATGAAAATAGTCACTTTCTGGCCTTTGAAATTCACTCTGAGGATCAATTTTATATTAAACGTGGCTTTCTTGGAGGTGTACAAAATCACAAACACCCGTGAAATTTGACTCAGATTTGCCTATACTAGATTTTAAAAGTGAGTCGTTAGTAAAGAAGTTAGTTTAGTAATTAATCAATTTTAGATGAATTTTAATAAAATCTAAACCCTAAAAGGGAAGACTCTGTACCACTTTGCTATAATTTCCCTTGAACTTCTTTATATGGAATGGAGATTAATTATACAAACTTGAGAATTAAAAACATAAATTAAAAAAATTGAGAGTTAGTGCGATAATGGTACAGCATTATTCCAAATATTTTAAAAATAAATGAAAAAATTGGCCAAAGAATAATTGCGCATCTGACTGAAGCCTTCATTTTCTCATAATAGTCTTACTTTTTTCCTAAAAATGTGATTCTGCAAAATTCTGTGATTTTTCCCCTTTCTGTCTCGTTTAGTTATACATGCAGCACGGATGTTTCTAGAATTGCTAAAAAGGGACGTACAGATGAATAAAAGCTAATTCAAAATTCACAATTGCACACAATCATTAAATAGAACAATACTGAGATTAAAAGTAGACTTGGACTGGGGATTTAGCTCAGTGGTTAGAAGGCTCGCCTTGCAAGCAGCAGGCCCTGAGTTTGATCCCCGGAACCAAAACAACAATAACAACAACAACAACAACAACAACAAAGTAGACTTACATTCCCATGATGAAGGAAGACACTAGAAAAAGAAAGAGAACAAATATTTCAAGACTTCTCTTTTTCCACCATAAACTTTATGACTTCAAGCCAAAAAGTAATCATTTTGGTACAGGTGGAAGGTGATTCACTTAGAAGAAATAAAATTTTCCTTTTCAAGTATATTTAAACCCTCTACTACTTTCACGTTTTAGATTTTTCCCCTGACCTAATGAACCGATGCATATTTATTGATTATGTATTGATTTTGGTTTTGAGACCTGGGGATGAAACATCTGGAAAATACTGTAAATATATGGCATAATTTCTGTGTTTGAGGTTCGCATTACGTCAGCTATGTGAGCATGATATTGTCGATATTGCTAGCATTAATTTAACTTTTTCCTTTCCTTTTTTTTTTTTCTTATTTTCCTTCTGTGATGGGATAGATATTAGTTGAATGTGTCTCCCAGGAGTTTATGTGCTGGAAGTTTAGTGCTGGGGTGGCAGTTATGGGAGGTGTTGGGCCCTTTAAAAGGTGGAGCCTAATGGAGGGTCTTGCTGGCCCCTCTTGCCTCTGTGACTTCCTGTGTTGTGATCTGTCAGCCATTGTGGCAGCCATTGTGATGAGGTCACACAGCTCCAGCCAATGAGGGGGCATCACCATGTGCCAGCCAATGAGATGGCATCAGCACATGCCAGCCAATGAAGTGGCCACACACTGGCCATTGTGATGGTGTCACTGCAAGGTCTTTACCAGCCTCCAGCTAATACTTCAACTTATAGAAGTCTGAGCTAACTACATCTTTATAACATGATCCAGCCTCAGATGTTTTGTGATAGCAACAGGAAACAGACTAACACTTTCTTCTTTCCTTTTCTTTCCTCTCTTCTTTTCTTTCCTTCTTTATTTCCTCCAGTCTTTTCTTTTTTTTAACTTCCTGTTTTCTTGGTGCCTTCTCTTTTTCCCTCTCTCCCTCCTTTCTTACCTTGCTTCATTCCTTTTGTTCTTCTTTCCTTTCTTCTTTTTTGTTCCTCCTCCTTTCTCTCCCTTTATCCCTTCTTTCTCTTTCTTTCTTTCTTTCTTTCTTTCCTTCTTTCTTTCTTTCTTTCTTTCTTTCTTTCTTTCTTTCTTTCTTTCTTTCTTTCTTTCTTTCTTTCTCTTTCTTTCTTTCTTTCTTATTCCTTTTTTCTTTCTGTTTTTCTCTCTTTTTGTTTCTTTTTCTTTCTCTACCTCTGTCTTTTTTCATTCCTTCCTTCTTTCTATTTTGTCTTTCTCTTTCTTTCCTCCTCTTTCTTTCTCTCTCTTCTTTTTTCTTTTTTCCTTTCCTGCTCTAGCTCTGCTGTTCTATCTCTATTGTCACATATGCATCTTTTTACTGCTGTACTACTTCTTTCTCCTTATAAAGGTCTTTGGATGCATGGCCAGTCCTGATCTGGTTTGACTTTTTTCTTTTTTTTTTTTTTTAGTTAAACTTGATTTTAACTGGACCTTCTTTGGAATAACTATTCAGGCACAGTGTCCTACAGGGGAGTGAGAAGACTAGGTTTGTAAGTCTGAGTTCTAAATTTTATTCTCTTCACTGCCCAACTCTGGAGAAGTTTGTCAGGCAAACCTCTGCCTCCTTATCGACAAGGTATAGGCACCAGCAATCCCAGACTCCACAATTCATGTGAGAATTAAATGGACCTGCAAAATAGGCTTGTTGGGAACACTGACTCTGATCCTATCAAAAAATCCAAAGACCGTCAGAAGTCAACATACATTGAGTATATTTGCTTTCTAACTCTAAATTGTCAGAAGAAATTTCTATGTGTCCTTGTGAAGGACAAAACAGGGTAATGACAGTATTCCTGTAATTTCCCAAAGAATTAGCTTACTTGTGATGAAATCAGAAAGAATAAATCATGGCGTCCAATTTAACACGTGCTGAGGTGGGAATACTGAACTTGGATGTCTTGATTTGACCAATTCTAGTGACATGAAAGATCCAATTTCATTTGTCAATATCTACCACCATTTATTGCCCAAGGGATGTATTAATAGGAGTAGAGTACCGCTTTTAAACTAATTTCAAAAATTTTATGAATATATAAAAATTATACACTCCTACAGAGTAAAATGTGACATTTCACTGCATTTACACATTGATTGATGATTATACATTTATCAATTGTGCAATTGATAAGTGTACACTAATTGTAGATTTATTGATGATGTAAACATTCATCAATTTAGAATTATTACATTAGTCATCCTTTCAAGTTTTTATGATTTCTTTCTGATGACAATATTCAAAATTTTCTCTTTAAATTGTTTTGAGATATTTAGTAAAATATTGTTAGCTACAGAAATCCGGGTGCAATAAAATAGCAGAACTTATTCCGTCTGTCTGGCTGTACTGTTGAAGCTGTACCCATCTTTCCACTTTCCCACCTCTCTCCTCCTCTGCTCAGCCTGTGACAATGAATATCTTGCCCATTTCTTCTGCAAGCTCTGCTCATCTGTTATTTGAAGTATTTTTCTGGCTGGTTCTGTAGAGTGTGACTAAGGAGAACCACCCGGGTGCTCTAGCTTTGTGCACTCTCTGTGTGAACTGCGCTTTTCTGATGGTGGAGAATTCCTCCAGTATTTCTAAGCTGACCAGATGATTTCATTTTGCTTGGGGACTTCCTAGTCTTACCTCTGAAAGTCTTTCTTTGGGGGGGCAGGGTGGAGTGCTGGTGATCAAACTCCAGGCCTTGCACTTGCTAGACGAATCCCCAACCCCCTTTTTTCTTTTTTCTTTTGGGGGGAGGCTCTGAAAGTCCTCATCCAGAGGGATTCTTCTAGTAATAGGCTAATATAGGTTCTTATTTAGTTTGAAACACCCCATCCTTTGTCACAGGTTTCATTGTGACATCCACATACATTTATATAATATACTTTGGTCATGTCTATACCTTCCCACCCATCATCTTGGATGGAGAATAGAACTTCAATACAAATATTTCAAGTGATACTCACTTTTTGTGTAACTTCATGCCTTATTTGGAGGAGAGTAAAACATATGTATTTCTTTATGTATTTATTTATTTTTGGTGCTGGGGATTGAATGCAGGGCCTTGTGCTTGCAAGGCAAGCACTCTAACCACTAAGCTAAATCCCCAACTGGTAAAATATTTATATAATTTAATCTGTATCTACATATCTCACTAGCTAACTATCCACCTATTTATCTTCCTACCTATCTGCATCATTT
>PVJO010012413.1:26267-55716 GCA_004026905.1 Hystrix cristata
CTTTCTTTCTTTCTTTCTTTCTTTCTTTCTTTCTTTCTTTCTTTCTTTCTTTCTTTTTTGTTTTTGTTTTGTATTTATTTAGTGAGACACAGATGCATGATCCCATCCTGAAGCCTGGAGCCCAAGGCCAAGAGTGCACACACGCTAAGAGGGACTGAGACTCAATCGTTGGTGAATGGTAGTGATTTTGACCCTAGTATCAATGAGCCCATTCTACTGACCAGGAATTGAAAGTCAGAGTCAGTACACAAGTTACTCTAAAAACACCACCGTGGATGATGAGGAGAGATAAATCTGTGTTTTGTGGTTGTGCACTGTGACATTTGCTGCAGGAGAAGGCTATTTGGACTCCAGATGTGGGCAGATGTGGACGAGGATGGTCTCGTGGACCCTCCTCATGTGTTCCTGGAGAAATGAATTTGGGTTTCCAAGCCTCCAGCAAGTCTTATCTTGACTAGATTCGTGTTTTCTGCTGTTTTCCTGACTGTGGAAAGCAAAACAAAGGACTAATGGCTCTACCCCCAAACCTCTGCAAAACACAATCATCGGAAATACAATAACCGGATGCAAATCCAATTTTGTAGATTATGAGCTCTGTATGCTTGCTGGTTTTAAAACAAAGACTGCTATAATTAATTTTGTCTTTTGTCAACCGGCTGGAAAAATACAATAAAAACTGATGCTTTATTTTGTTTCTTAGGATCATTAGTCTGGAAATATTAGACCAGCCTTAATTTTTTAAGCCTTGTGTAAAAGAGTCCAAGGATTTTTTTTTTTTTTTTCTCTTTAAACAACAGACATTCTCTTGGCTTGGTCTCCTGGTCTCAGTGAACTGAAATTACCCTCCGGGAAGTCAGGTTTTGAGATGAGAATTAGTGTACTCTGATGTTTGCTCTCTTCTGCTGTACAAAGTGGCGGCTGTAGAGAACTTTCTGTGTCCGGTTTTCACTTTCAGCATTTGCTGCCCTTTGGTTTTAATTGCGTTTAAGTTTCAACAGCAACAAACAAAGCCCGGTGATAATAAAATTCATCTAACATCGCGTTTGAGAGAGAGGCGCTCTAAAAATCAATTTCAGTTCGTTAAAACATCATCAGTTGCATTAAATAGATCACTAACTATAGATTGAATTCTCCTCCTTGAAGCCTCATCCCCCCAGCGTGTTTGGAAATGTAGATTCAGACCTTTAAGATTTCATTCTGGGACACTCTGTAGCCTGCGTTGAACGAGTATTTCAAACGTGATCTCCTAGATATCTAAAATACCAAATTTCAAGAAGCATTGTGAATAAGAGGGAGAAGGGTGGACGGTACAGGGTGATGCATATCGGGCAGAATTCCTTGCCTTTACTTACGGGTACAGCTCCCTTTCTCGGTGCATAACCACGAACAAGTTAATAATCTCTGTGATTCACCTTCTCTATCTTAAATAAGGACACTGATTGCAAGACTACAATTAGGCAAAAACTGGATAAGATTGCCCGGTAGAGAGAATTTCCTCATACACTTTGGCTATCCCAGTAGCCACAAGTTTCTCAACAACAGCAAAATAAAATAAGATAAAATAAAATAAACTAAAACAATAAAATAAACTCTACTAGCTGATGAATAATTCAGTGTAATGGTCCACCTCCAGCAATCTCAAAAGTACAAGATTATAAAGTCACCAGAAACCAATGTGTCTTATACGTCACGTCAGTATTTACTCTGACGGGTCCACAGTCTAGATAAATAGCAATTGTGACCCTCCGCACAAAGCTAAGACAATTCTCAACCTGTATTTGTACCTTGCGACTGGACTTTGGCAAGACTCTACATACTATCTTGGATGCTTGTGGGCTTTACTGTATATTTACTTGCTGCTATCCAGCACATAAAGTATCAGGAAACAAGAAATTAATTTGAAATAATCGCGTTGTCATGTAAATCGCTTGATTACAATCCCAGGTCTAGGTCTTCCTTCTTGGATGACATGGGAAAGTTGGAGAGTTCCGGGAGGCCTCTTTGGAAAGATGGCGATAAAATAAAATTCTGCATCTCGTTGGAATATGGTGAATATACGGGAGTTGATGCCATTTGAGCTGACTGTAATGAGCGCAATGCAATAGCAGGCTCCTACATTTCCTCCGTTAATTACGAGGGGAAGTATGTTTTCATTTCTTGCTAACATGCTCTAGATTTCCTGATCTGTCTTATTTTCCATCACAGGTCCTGGTGGGGTGTTTTATCAGCTTTCTAGTCCAACAACCGGAGAGCCCTACACTTGGTAGAATCTGCTATCCCTGAATTTTTTCCCAGTAGGTTTGGAGAAAAGCCACCCGGTCCGAGCGATGGTTCAAATTTATTTTCATTTATTTATTTATTTATTTTTTCCAATGGTGCAAATTTAGATGAAGACAACTCTGCCCAAGATAGGTGAAAATGTAGTTATATTACAATCACTTGTTCATTCACCGAATTCCAGGCTGGGGAAGGAGACACAGAGCGGAACTCTTCTTGGATCCTCGTTCTATCTCCTGGTAGGTGTGGAGTATAATGCTCGTCTAATTTCCTTCTTTCTTACATGAATGTTCCTTCCATCCACAGAAACATGATAAAATATGAGACCCTGAGAAGCTCACACCCCAATTCGGCCGCTCCAAAGTCTCTCATCAGCTCTGCTCACCGTCCCTGATTTATGTCCTGGCTGTCTCCATGCGTCCACCTCAATGAGATGCTCCTTTTTTTTTTTTTTTTTCTTTAATAGATTTTTATTAAAATTTATCCCAAATGACACAACCTCACAGGCCAGTGAGATGTTCCTTTGTACCCTCCCACCAAGACGGGCCCCGAAGAGCAACTAGGGTGCCCTCGGCCATTGATCCGATAGTTATTTACACAATTCTGGTCTCTCAGCTCCATTTATTTTTTATTTATTTATTATTTTTATTATTTTTTAACCAAGAACATGTATTGGTACATTGTCCATATATTGATCACATTTATCATGTTTGTTTTGTACCTGTACATGGTGTCTCTTGGTTCTCCCCCCTCTTCCCCTCCCCTCCCTTCTGTTCCCTCCATCCCTATTTACAGCAGGTTTATTCATATTTTTCCATGATTTCCCTTTCCCTTTTCTTTCCTTTTCCCTTCTTGATTTCCCCCCTTCCCTCTTTCTGGTACTCCTCTTCTTTGTATACTATCTTCCTTTTATATAATATCCATTTAAAAGAACTGACCATCTCCAGTTTGGGGTCCCGAGACCCTGTCATTTCTGGGACCTAGAGGTACACCTATGAGACCATTTCTTTTGCCATATTGTTGGTATTTTTCTTCCATTTTATCATCAAATTCTAGAATTTGGAGAGACTGAGGAATTGCATTTAGTATGAACTCACCTTTTTGAACATTTATTCTGTAATTCTCTTTTTTCTATTAGTGTATATTTGCAATACATCATAGTTGCCCTTGTGTAGGGGATTGCTATGTGGATATAGCGTATCTGGGTCATTTTTGATCCCTTTATTGCCATCTATATGTCTCTTTTCCCTGAGTCCCATCCCCACATCTTCCAAGTCTACCTCCCTCCCCAAACATCTCTCCTTTGTTCAATAATTTCTTCTTTTTATGTTTTGGGTGCTGCATCTAAGAGAAAGCATGCACTACTTAGCTTTCTGTGTCTGAATTATTTTACTTAATATTATGGCCTCAAGCTCCACCCACTTTCCTGCAAATGGGATATTGATTCTTCTTCTTCAGGTTTGAATATCATTCATTTTTTGACTGTTGCCAAGCTTTATACACAGACCCAAGTCATCTATTTTGCTCGCCTCAGAACTTCGATGTAAAAATTCAAATTCACGTACCTTACGGACAAACTTCAGGACTCAGACATGTGACACGGATCCCTAGAATAGCAGGTTAGAAACAAAGTCTTGAGTCCTTGTCATATAGGATCTTATAGTCTTTTCTGCCTATACAAAGTATGATGCCATTTGTCTAAAACTTGTTTAGAGTTGTAATGATTCCCCTTGTCCCTGTTTTCTCTTCTCCCACACTTTTTATTTTTTATTTATTTATTTATTTATTTATTTATTTTGAGACAGGGTCTCGCTCTGTCATTCAGGCTGTTCTCAAACTCGCAGCGATTCTCCTGCCTCAGCCTCTCAAGTGCTGGGATTACAGGCGTGCCCGGCTCTTCTCCCACATTTAATTTCTACATTTAGCTATCTTCTCCCTTTCAAAATGTGGCTGATGCACAAATATTTCCAGCTTCCGTAGCCCTGTCAGTCTATACTCCATCTTTGTAGAATGCACATCCAAAAATACTCTACCATGTCAGAGGGTTCACTACTTTTGTCACAAAGTAGTTCTCTTTTGTGTAATCTGAAAAGACTGGGGATGAATGAAATGACCCTGTGTTGGTAATTTCTACCACAACCTAAACTCTTTTCCAAATGGCACGCAGATTACCAGAGTTCTATAGCTTTTGCTGCTTCTGGAGTTTTCAATTGAAACCAGTTTTTGCATTTGGTGTGCAAACACGGAAGTCACTTGGGAGTGTGAGAAGCATCATCCAAGCATGCTGAGTTTTCTCCTGCGGGACCAGGCCAGGATTTGATTTGCATAAGAAAGTAGAACATCAAAATTTAAACTTAATGGATGATTTAATTCAATGGGAACCTCCAGGAGGATGGTGGAGACCTCACAAACAGGCTAATAAGAGTAGAGACTCCTCCACAGCCTGGTACGTAGACAAATCTTCAATCTCTAAGTGGTCAGCGGTGAGTGTAATTTCAAAATGTATTTCTCCAGCACCAAATGACGATTTCTGCGCTCTCACTGTGCAAATGTTTTCCTGCATTGATGACTTGGCCTTACGCGTGTGAGAACTTCTGTAAAGTGCTGAGATGGGAAATCTTTGCATAATGGACTTGGCCTACCTGAGTTTTAAATAAATAACAGTTTGGAATTGGTGAGAGAGTTGGAGATACGGAGCACCCAAGCGAGGTGATTTTAGTTTTGTCTTTTGAAATTGAAGGTGTTTGTTCTGATTTTCCTTCTCATTTGGGATGTTTGCGTTCATGTAAAAATTTCTCCTACGTTTACCGTGAGAGAAGAAAAAAAAATTGAACATGAACCAAAATCTTCGTTTCCGATGATTAATGATTTTTAAGGTTTTTCTGTATCAAATTCTCTTTTTTTAAAATTTTTGGGTCAGCTATTTAGCTCAAGTGGTAGAGCTCTTGCTTAGTAAGTGCAAAGCCCTGAGTTCAATCCCCAGCACCAAAAAAAAAAAAAAATAGTATATAGTCATGATATAATACATTCATCCTGAGGAATTGACACATATACATATTGGACTGTGATTGGTTTTATTGCACCTTATTGCACTTTCTTCTCATCTCATGCCCTCCTCGCCTCATCCTGAAATTCTCTTATTTTTCCCAGTCTTCCCTCCCTGTTTTCTATCATCTATCTTTTATTCTGAACTTTAAATTATATGTAATTTGAGTTTCTCATATGACAGAAAACATGCACTATTTAACCTTTTGTATGTGACTTATATTATTTGGCACTGTGGTCTCGAGTTGCATCCATTCTCCTACAAATGACACAAGTTTGTCCTTCTTCATGGCACAGTAGTACTCCACTGTGTGTAAATAGCACACTTTCTTTATCGCTTCATCTGTGGGTACACATGTAGGCAGGCTCCCAGATTTGGCTCTTGCAAATTGTGCTGTTAAAAACATGGGTGTGCATGGATCACTGTACCACAATGTCTTTAACTCTTTCAGGAAGATACCTAGAAGGGGGACAGCTGAGTCAAATGAAATTCTAGCTTTAGTTTTTTGTGCGATCTCCATACTGATTTCCATGGTGGTCGTCTGGTTTACATTTCCACCAAAGATGCAGAAGGATCCCTTTCCCCACAGCCTCACCGGCATTTGTTATTATTTAATTTCTTGGTGGTGGCCATTCTTGCTGGGGTAAGATTGGATCTCAGTGTTGTTTTCGTTTGCATTTCTACAGTGGCCAGCGATGTTGAGCATTTCTTCGTTCTGAAACGTCTATTTGTTTCATTTTAAAATAAGCAAAATATGCTCGCCTTGTAAGCACAACGACCTGTGTTCAATCCCCAGCACCAAAAAAAATAAAATAAAACAAAAAAAAAAATAAAATGAAATAAGCAAAATATACTTACTGGATATATGAAGAGTATCAGAAGAGTGCGTGTCGCTTATGTTCTGGTAAAAGAAATTTGGTACATTTTGGCTGGAATAAGGTCAGAGTAGGGCCCCCGATGGTTCTTTGATTGGAAGACTGGTGCCCGGGTTGGCAGCATTATTGGGTGGTAAATCCTTAAGGAGACTGTGGTGAATGCAAGAGGCTTTTGTCCTGAGGCCACTGCTCTTAGTAGTAATTGTCTCTCTCAGAGAGATCATTCTCCTAAGGTTGGACTGGTACATACGGAGAACATCCTGTCATTCTGCATGCTGTAAGTCTTGCTTTCATTCTCATTATGCCCACTGCCAGCCCTCTTTTTATTTTTAATTTTGCAACAAGGTCTTGCCAGTTTGCTAAATTGTCTGGGATGGGCTGGAACTTGCAATGCTCCTGCCTCAGCCTCCCACAGTACTGGGATTATAGGCCTGCACCACCACACCTGGGGAGTACAGAGTGTTTGGTCTTTGCCCTGAGCTACTTCCTCAGCCCTTTTTGATTTTTTTAAATTTTGAGACAGGGTCTCACTAAATCGCTCAGGCTGAGCTTGCAAGCGCAATCCCCCTGCCTCAGCCTCTCAGAGTGCTGGGATTATAGGCTTCTGGGCCCCACAGGCAGCTCGGGGTCTCGGGGATTCAAGTCCCTCATCAGTTGGTTCCATAGCTCTGGAATCAGGCTGAAGCTGTGTTCTTGCTGGGAGCCCGTGGTGGAGAAAAAAATAAGTATCTCAAGATCAGGAAGGGGAAAGAGGAAGAGGAAGTGACCGGGGCCCACAATCCTCCTCAAGGCCACGCCCCCAACGACCTGGCTTCTGCCCACTAGACTCCATTTTGTGATGGGCGCCATTTTGGGGACTCAGTCTTCAGTCCGTGTGCCTTCCAACGTCTAAGTTTGTGCAGTGGCCCGTTGTTGAAGGGAAAGATTACAAAGATCACTGACTGTTAACCTTTTCGGCCCATCCAGTGTCTTTTCCTGTTTCACCTTAGTACTCTTGACAGAAGGCTATTGCAGTAGAGGCCAGTCGTGTTGGAAATTGGGAGATTCCCATAAGTCTCCAGAAGCCACCGCCATCTTAGTCTCTCTCCTTTCCCTTCTACATCCTTCCGTCTCTCCCCTTCACCTATTAGAAAATCTTTTTCTTGCGCTTTTGCTCACTGTCAACACTGCTCTTTGTCTGTCTCTCTCTCTCTTTTTTTCCTTTTCTGGTTCTGGTAGGAAAATCTATTTTTAATAGTCCATGAAGATTACTGAAATTATCACCATGGCGTAATTGATTGCTTAATCCCTGCACTCAGTTGGGTGGCGGACATAGTAACGTTGTGAAATTTATTTTGTATGCAGTATCAGGAGCCTTAAAGGTAGATAAGCAAAATGAAGTCCTCGTGCATTTGCTTTATGCCTTTAGTTTTATTGCCCATGCTGCCTTCCTGCGTGAAGGACACTGGTCTTGGATTGCAGGGCATTGCTATTGTGGGCCAATGAAAGTTGCTTTATTAAAAATAAAGAATAAAAGCAACACACTTATTTATAGACGGATGGGAGCAAGCTGCCCAAGCATATTACCTATAATACAAAACATTGCATCCTTCTGCTCTGTTGGTAACGGGTTTGACATTATTTTAAGAGCAAAACATGTCCCCTTCCTGCGTTGACTACAAAACCAATTTGCTTTATAATGTTTGCTAAATTGTCTGAAGCCAGTACGACTCTCTAAATGAGTGTGTTTACTGAGATAGAGCATCCTTGGTGTACTTGTTCATGTTTCCATGCCCACTTACTGCTGATGGATGATGGGAAGTCCAGAAACACTCCCAAGCTCTTCGTCCTGGGTGGTTTGGTGCTGGCAGCCCGTGGAAGTCATTGCAAACTCAAAATCCGCCTGATCTTAAGGGGTCCACATGGAAACCGTGAAAGGTTTTGCTCTTGATGCCGTTAGCATATTTTAAGCATTTCCTTTCCCACTGAGAATTTCGGCATCGTAAAATATGAAGAAAATGAAATAATGTTATTTTATTCCAACAGAAAGAAACATGCAGAGTGTCTTCAGAGACTGATAAAATATTAACACGTAGGATTCCCTTCAGAGGCCAATGTCTTTGATATAATCACTGTAAAACTCTACAGATACAATGAAAATTGATCTGGATTAGTGGATCAGCCTTTTTTTTTTTTTTTTTTTTTTTTTTTTTTTTTTTTTTTTTTTTTTTTTTTTTTTTTTTTTGAGACAGGGTCTCACTATGTAGTTCAGGCTGGTCCCAAACTCACTCTGGAGCCCGGGCTGCCCTCGAACTCAGGGAAATCCTCCTGCCTCAGCCTCCTGAGTGCTGAGATTCTAGGTATGCACCACGCTCAGTACGGTTTATTCCTTCTTCACACTTCTTCTGTGTTACTGTAAAAAAAAAAGTGTGGAAAACATGAAGCCTTTGAATATGCTTCCAAGTTCACGCTGTCTTATTTTCTTGGATAGTCTTGCTAGGGTGAGTTTCACAGTGTGTGGTTTTTTTTTTTTTTTTTTGAGGGAAAGTGGAGGAAAATCAAGAAAGGAGCGTGTATAATCTTGGAATTAGTCATTGTAGGTGTTTTCCAGAAAAATATTATATATGTGGATGTGTATTATATTTACATTTCTGTTTCTGTATCTATGTATACTTACTTATCATGGAACTATATTTATTATTCTATCCATATCTATATTTATCACTTTATCTATATATGGCACCTATCGCTATATCTACATATGACACCTATCATTATATCTACATATGGCACCTATCATTATATCTATATATGGCACCTATCATTATATCTATATACGACACCTTCGTTATATCTATATATGGGACCTATCATTATATCTATATATGTTACCCAACATTGTACCTCTATATTATTCCTATCTTCTATCTCTTTCATTACACACATGTGTCTTATCTCTATCTCTTCATCAATTATTATATCAATATCTGAATATCTTTACATTTATATCTATCATCTATTTATCTGTAAAGAGGGATACTTTGGTTCACAAACTCAATTCTCTCCACGATTCTGGTGCCAAACCACATCGGCCGAGAACAGAATCAAATTCCCCACAAGGTCAACATTGAAACTCACCATCGAATTGCATTTGGTTCTTGTCTGACTATGTTTGAGACCAGAATTGTGAAAAGAATTAAATTCATAAAGTGAGGTACCACTGTCTATCTAGCTAATTATGTATTCCAGGTGGGACTTGTATCCCAAATTAATAATAAAAATTTGAAATTGTAATAGTCAGTATGTGAATACTTCATGAAAAATGCTAGCTTCAGATGACATTTTAATTTTTTGTATATTTATAGAAGTTTATGGAATAATACTTTTAACCCATTCATTGTTTGCAACTTACCTTTACATGTGTTAAGGTGAAAAATATTTTGTCCAGGAAAATCTTTACGTAATTGTTATATCTGATAATGTTTTTCTACATATAGAAAATCAGATTTTCTTATTTAATTTTTATTACTATACCTTTATAGTACATGTTGACATTTTGCATGTGGAGTTGGTCATGTATATAACAAATCTTTAGTCCTTTTTTTTGTTTCCTTTTCCTTCCTTCTGTCCCTTCTCCCTTCATCTCTAGTTCCTCTTCCCCTTTGACAAAGATCTGTCTCCCTACTGTTATCTTTCTTGTCTTTTGCCCTTTATTTATAATTTGGGTTTCTCACATAAGAGAAACCAGATGATATTGAGGCTTGTGTGTCTGATTTATTTAATTTAACATCATGGTCTGAAAGTGTATCCATTTTCTTACAAATGGCTTAAATTTGTCCTTTTTCATGACAGGGTAGTACTCCATGACATGTAAACACCACATTTTCTTTATCCCTTCATCTAAGCAGCTTCCAAGATTTAGCTGCTGTGAGTTGTGCTGCTGTAAACGTGGGTGTGCCTGGATCAGTGTAACATGAAGCCTTTAACATTTTTGGCAGATGCTTAAAAAGGAGAACAGCAGAGTCAGAAGGAACTTTTAGTTTTAGTTTTTTGAGGGATCTGCATACTGATCTCCAGAATGGCGATACTGGTTTACACCACACCAACAGTGGAAAAGGCTCCTTCCTCCTCCACGGCCTCAGCCGCATTTGTTATGATTTGACTGCTTGGCAATGGCCGTTCTTTCCCGATACCTTGGAATCTTGGTGCTGTTTTAATTTGCATTTCTTTGGTGGCCAGCGATGTCAAGCATTTATCTGCTCTCTGTGGTACTTCTGTGAAGTGCCTATTACTCAGTCATTGGTTTGTCGCCTCATTGGGGCTGGACACTGGAGCCTTCACACGGTGCTCCATCTCCAGCCCTGTCTTAAATTAATGGTATTTATTCATTTATTTTTCAGTACTGAAAATTAAACCCAGGACCTTCACGGTAAGTTATATCTCCGGTCCATTTTATTATTTTTTTAAATTTTGAAACAGAGTCTCCCTGAGACACTGAGTTTTCCGTATTGGGCACAAAATTATGACCATCCTGCCTCGGCCTCCCAGACTGCTGGGATTACTAGTAGGCACCATTGTGCCTGTCTGAGAATCAGATGCTTACAGATAGCAAGAGCCAAAAACAATATATTATTTGTTTAAAGAGAGAGATAAGGAAGTTTATAGCTTCAGGAAAAGCGTCATTCTTTTGAGTAACTTCACTTTTCAGTCTGACAATGTCGACTTCTTTTCCTGTGCTGGGATGGGACACTAGCAAATCTGATTTTTTTTTTTTTTTTGGTTTCCTCCAAATGTCAACTTGGAGCTGTTTGCAATTTTTTAAACCCTTAATGATGTTTTATTCCTTTTTTCAAAGAGACTTTTGCTTTCTTGTATGCTGAGCTGTACATGACAGAAAATTCAAGGTCCTTGGTAGGCAGAGTTTTCCACAAGGATGGTGCACCATGTACCAAGAAGATGCACAATGGTCCCTCCCATCCGCCCTGCTTTAGGGTTTCCATGCAGTGTCCTCAGGTCGAATACGAGTGAGAATTCCTCACTGCAAATAACGTCCACTGAGCTAAATCCCCAACCATCGACATTTTCTTTTATTTTTAAAAAATGTACTGCTTTTAATTCAGACTCTCTGGGAGGCTGAGGCAGGAGGATCTGGAGTTTGAGTCCAACCAGGGCAAGTCAGTGTGAAGGGCCCAGTTTCGATTTTCAGTACCACAAACAAACAGTGAATTGACACACAATTGTAAAATGTTTGGGACAGAATGTCATTTTTTCCATGTATATATTTTGCCATGACCAGAGTGACCAAAGCTGGGTATCCATCAGCTCAAACATTTATCATTTCTTTGCAGTAAAACACTCAAAATTCTCTGGGGTATTTTGAAATACATAATATATTATTCATAACTATACAAAAGCTGCTGTACAATAAAACACAAGAACTAGTTTCTCCTATATGACTATAATGTACTAATCCTGCATCCCTGTACTCTCCTTGATTCCCATCTTGTGGTAACTCCTGCTTCCGTGGGGACACAGTAGGGAGGTTTCCCCAATTACAAACGCAGCTGCCCTGTGATCTAGCCATCCCATGGCTAGGTATGAAATCTACCTTCCTACCTGTCTACTACCACATGAATGGATGAAGAAAATGGGATATATATATATATACACACACACAAACATAATTAGTGTCATATATAAAATATATAATGGAAGATTATTCATATTGCTTATGTATGCACTGGAATATTACTCAGCCATGAACAAGAATGGAGTCAGGTCATTTACACGAACGTGCATAGCACCAGACAGCTTTATGTCCAATCGGATAAGCCAGGCGCAGGAAGACAGGCACCGTGTGTCCTCTCGCTCCTGCGGAAGGTGTCTGCTCAGTCCCCATCTCCTCCACCAGCTTCAAACCTCCCTTTGTCCTTTTTGTTCACTTCTTTGTAGAACTGGAGATGGAACCCAAGATCTCACGCAGAGAGGATAAGTCTTTTTCCGTTGAGCTGCATCCCCAACCCTTTCATTTATTTATTTATTTATTTATTTATTTATTTATTTATTTATTTTTTATTATGTTAGAGACTTGGTTGCACAAGTGGGGCTGGAACTTGAGGTCCCCCTGCCTCAGCCTCTGGAGTAGCTGGGGTTTGAGGCATGCACCACCACGCCCGAGTTCACTGTGCCCTATCTGGTGTAGCTCTTCTCATGTTTGGCGTCAGACCGTCTGTCTGCGGGTACCAGCCCCACCGTGAACGGTTGACGGGAACTCTCTGCCATTGAATAAGCTATGGATCCGTCTTCTCATCTGTAAAATGGGGATGATGTCTCATAGTCTCTTGGTGGAGGGATATTGGGAAATACTTCTGTCTGTAGTTGACACAAATCCACATGCTCAGGGTAGAATGAAGCAATCGGCAGCAGGTTTTCAAAAACTTAGTAAAGTGCCTTGGCGTAGGAAAGGCTCCTTTGATGGGAAGGATCACCCCAGAGCAGAAACGTCTTTCGTTCGCTCCGGGGCCCGCAGGGTTTCAGATGAACGTACAGGGCCGCGTGGAGCGCTTGCTTGGCCTGAGCCGGCCTCCGGCTTCCATCCCCAGCACGGCAAGAAGAAAAGGAAATAATGGAAAACGACTTCATTTCAGTATATGAGAATGACTGTCGGCCTTTTCGTTATTCCTTATACGATTAAACATTGTAATGCAACACGAAAGATGCGGTGGATGTTTAAATAAAAAACAAAATCTTATTGTAGGAAAAGGCACGTCGCCAAGAATGATGCCATAAGTGGGTTTCCAAGAAGGAGGAGGATTTTCAAGAGGGATTCGTGGCCGTGTGTCTCTTGCTGTAATAAATACTTTAAAATGCAAACACACACCGTGATTTTTTTATCACACCTCAATGAGCCATCGTTGATGGTGATTTTTGTCAAGTAAAAACACCACTCTGTGTCCTGGTCCACCTTGGTTGCCGGGTCTGGCACCGTGCGGCTCCTGGCTCCTCCCCAAGGTCAATATGACCAGGAAAGGTCAAACTTTTGAGTCCATTCAGGAAATCGAGGCAGCCAGGATGGCGCAGCTGAAGACCCTCAGGAGGGAGGATGCCAGAGCTGCTGCAGGACGTGGCCGGGACGGGGGATGAGTGTGTGCAAATATGGGGGGATGTTGAGGGGAAAATTAATTGCAATGTGTATTTTATTGTACTATTTAGTGTTTCAACATCATATTTTTATCACACCTCATAGGTTATATTCTTATACTTAATATGCATTCTATTATGTTCAAATCAGTATATTTATATTGGTATTATCAGCTACAATAAATCGACGTCCCTCTTTTTAATAGCAGATAAGACTTTGATGAAAAATGATGAACTGCATTTCTTAATTGGCCCTCACTTCCTTCAGGTATTTTCTGTTAGCGACCCACTTGCTCTGGAGAAATCTTCCAAGAAAAATCAGTGTTACGTTGTGCAACTTTGAGGCATCTGGAGTTTGCTTACACCTGGTTTCTTTGAAAAGTTGAAATAATTAGATCCCACAATTATATTGTAGAAATCAAGACAGAAAATGAGTACAGATGGTGACAAGTGTCAGAAACTGCCCCTGGGCTGTGAGCTAAGAGGGTTTATTGATTTTTGTGCTTTGTTTTTTTTTTTTAATCAGTCTCAATGTGTAGGTTGTGCTGACCTTGAACTTGCGGTGATCCTCCTGCCTCAGCCTCCCGAGTGCTGCGATCAGGGACTTTCTTGCACAAGCTTCGTGTGTCTGAAAGGGTTACGTTCCCAGGGGAGACGTATATATTTCAAAAGAGGACATGTATGTGCAGCTATCTAAGTGAATACTGTTGTTTGGACTTGGGCAAGTAGAACCCATATTCTCTGTGCACATTTTGGCGTACGTGGCTTCAACCAAACTTGAACACGTTCAGTAAGAAATAATTTCATCTGTGTGGGACGTGCATGTACTTTTTTTTCTTGTCATTATTTCCTAAATGATATATTATAATAACTGGACAGCACTTACCTTGTTTCGGGTATTTTGAATAAGAGGAAGATGATGCGTACAGGTTTTATGCAAAGTTTCCATCATTTTATTGAGGAGAGTTTGGTATCCAGGCACTTTGTTTCTCCATGAGGCCCCAAATCAATCTCCAGCCATGACTGTGTAGATCGTTTTACTTCACTTTCCACTGTTCACATGACAGTGACGTTATTGTAAGGATCTTGTCATTTCTGGATGTTTACCCTCCTTTTGCACAGTGTGGCTGGGTGAGGGGACACATGTCTGTCATGCCAGCACTCGGGAGGCTGAGGCAGGAGGATCCCTGTGAGTTCAAGACCAGCCTGAGCTACATAGTGAGACTCTGTGTCACACAAACAGACAGACACAAACAAAAAAACCCACCAAATTGCATACTTAGAGATGGTCCATGAAATTATGCTTTTTAATCTAGTGAAGAATATCTAAGAACTGTGAGATCCTTAATTAGCTGACGGGAAAGATTCTTCCATAAGAAATCTGTGCTTTACGAGCAACTCACTTTTGCATTCTCCCTAGTCACTTTGAATAGCTGTCTGTCATCTTTCTTTTCCCCTTTTTCCATCATCACATAAATCATATTCTGTTTTTTTTTTAAACCCTTTATTTTAATTGAATTCATATCCTAACATCGCGTTGGCCGCCCTGCTAAAGAAACCGACATACAAAAACAAAAAATAGAATATCCAGCATGAAAATAAGGATTCAGAGCTGTTTAGTGATAGGACTTCTTTTTTTGTTTGTTCTTTTTTTTTTTTTTTTTTTTTTTGAGATAAGGTCTCACTATGTAGCCCAGGCTGGCCCCAAACTCACGGAGATCCTCCTGCCTCAGCCTCCCGAGCGCTGGCATGACAGGTACGCATCAACTTAGGAAATCCCTTCCCTGCACCTTCGGGTTTCATCGCACATCTGAAAATCCACCCACGTCCCAACGCTTGCTTTAATCATTTATGGGCTTTTCAGCTTTGCAAACTCAAATCGCAGGCTTACGGGGCCCAGGAAGAAACCCTCAGCTCTCTGTAAAGCAGTTGTAAGGTGTGAGGGCAGATTTAATGACTGCACGGTGAGTAAACAGTAATCCAGGCCGTGTCTAGAACTCTGAGGTCTGCGTCTAGTTTTTCTTTGCTAAAAGTAAAAAAGGAACATATAGTTCACATGCACTTTTACATGTTTCTCTTTGTTTTCCTTTTTCAGACATTCGGTAATGTACGCAAGACATCTTCTACGTAGCGCAAAATTTGGATTAAAGGTATGAATACATATCAAGACTTTAGATGTATATTTTTGATTTTTTTTCCCCCATGAAACTTGCAAATCTGACGTCTGTGCATGTGATTATCCTTTCCTGGTCTTCTTTGGCAAAATTTGATCAGTGTTTAAAGATTAGCCACTTAATAGGAAAGTTTTGTATCACACTGTAAAAGTTCTGCTATTGCAATCAGGTGTTTTGATGTTTTAAATTTTTTTCTAAACTTTGCTTTTATTCTTTTTGTCTTTTTTTATAACGGTGGGTATATTGTCTTTCTGAGTGTTTGATAGGTACTTATTCTTTTTTGCTAGTTATTGCCACACGTTGATTTGTAATCATATTTATTTATGCACCCTTGTGCCACAAGAGAAAGTCTTAAATCTAATTTTCTTCCAAATCGCTTGCCGAAGGCACCAATAAAACGTAGTCGATACTTTTTGAAGGGATTATTTTTCTCCAACAATCTTTCTGTAAGAGAGCATGGAGCAGAACATAAATCCATCAGGTGTAAAAGGAGTAACCAAAACAGAACTTCCCTCGTGTCTGGCTTCTGTGCTATAATAAAAAATCGACCTTGGGCCTCCCTCTTGCCCTGGCTCAGTCACAAATGGCTGCCCTGTGCCGGGAGCGGTGGAGTGTGGATGTCGTCCTAGCACTCTGGGAGGCTGAGGCAGGAGAATTTCAAGGTTGAGCCCAGCTTGGGCAACTCAGTGACTGAGCACAGACCTTGTGTCAAAATAAAAATTTTAAAAATGCAAAGAGATGAGGATGCAGCTCAACGCAAAAGTCCCGGGTGCAGTCCACAGCGGTGAGACTAAAAAGCCATAGTCTTGTGCAGAAAACTAATGTTATTATTATTTTTTCATTTTAGTTTCATTTTGTTGTTGTTGTTGTTGTTTCAGTGCAGTTTCTCACTGGGTGAACAATCTCTCCTGCGAGCGTCCTTTTGTGTAAGTGGGCAGAGAGGCTCATTCTATGCAGCCGCAGGGAGGGTGAGATGGCACGCGAGGCCTGCTCCCTGCGCAGAGCGGCTCAGGATAGATACACATGGCACTGGAGGTGGCCATGTGAGGAGAAACAGGCGTGGAAAGACAAACACTTACATATGTATTACTATATATACTACATCATACTATATATACTATACTATTACTATATGTTACTATATGTTACTGTATGTTAGGAGAAATAAGGCGTAGAAAGACAAATGCTAATATATATATAACTATATATACTATATGTAACTATATATACTATGTATACTATACTATAAATACTATATATATAGTATTCATATATATTTATATATATTAGATATATATATTTAAGATATATATATTTATAAATATATATATCTCAGAGAGAGAGAGAGAGGGAGAGAGAGGGAGGGAGCCAAAAAAAATGTATACATACTTCAGGCAAAGAAAAACTTGTATAAGTAATTTAATTCTAAGTTTATTGAGAAATCATGAGATTGATACAAGTTACCTTTGGCCTCTACAATGACAAGAGGTTCTCAGAGAGGCGGCCATCAGCTTCCGGAAATTAGTTACTATGGTAATTGCTGCTTGGGTGACAATGGTCCACTGAGATTGCTGCACACACATTTTCAATTTCTTCTCTAAGGGCCGGCAGTGTTGTGGGTTTTCTGGGGTCTACGATGTCTTCAAGGGTCCCCCATATGAAAATAACGCCATTTGTTAAAAAAAAAAATGAACCATTTTTCTTTTCCTGAAATGTGTATACATACTTTTTTTTGGCAGTCTCTCTCTCTCATATATATGTGTGTGTGTGTGTGTGTGTGTGTGTGTGTGTGTGTGTGTATGTCTTTTATATATATGTATATCTCCATGTTTTCAGACCATAATGTTTGCATTCCTATATGTAGTTAATACGCATACTTAACACATCTTAATTCCTTTTTCATCCCCCTTCCCTCCCACTCTTTCCCTTCCCCCCACCTCTTACTTTTCTTCCCATTTGAGAAAGATGTCTCTCCCTACTTCTTACTATCTTTTATTTTGCACCCTGAAAATATGTGCAAACTTTATTTACAGTTTGGGTTTCTCATCTAAGAGAATCCATGTGATATTTACACTGATGAGTCCGATTTATTTCACTTCACAGTACAGTCTCAAAGTCCACCCATTTGGAGTCTTTAGGTGTGGAATATTAGCTTCCTCCCACACCTAGTATCTGTAATCTGGGATGTGTCATCTGGTATCCAACTTTGTTTTAGAAATGACACATTTT
The DNA here is from genome assembly GCA_004026905.1 of Hystrix cristata. Lineage (NCBI taxonomy): Eukaryota > Metazoa > Chordata > Mammalia > Rodentia > Hystricidae > Hystrix > Hystrix cristata. The sequence goes on from PVJO010012413.1 coordinate 43,988, forward strand.
CAGGGTGCAAATGAAGCCCTCTAAAATAATCTGGTGTGACAGAAAGCAAAGGAATCTGCCAGTTATCACCACTACATGTGTGGTCTTTGGGGCCACCCCAAAAGAATTAAATTTTCAGAGTGGCTGTCTTCATCCACACAAACCACAGTGTGAAATTAAGAGATTACTCACTGCGCCTTTTTGTAAAGTGATTGTACAAAAATCTAAATCCTACAGAGTAAAAGGAAAAGCCTAAAGCCTGCAGAATAAGATCCTGTACTACTCTGTCCCTTAAATGTCTTGATTTTTCTCTTTCGCTGGGATTCGCAGAGCTAAGCCAAGTCTTGCTCTTGGTGTTAATGTTTGTTAAAAGTTGTGATTTCTGGTTCCTGGTGAAAAACACCACCACTGTCTTATCAAGACGATTTTGTAGTACACGAGCGTGCGTGGATCCTTATATATTTGCATGGTTTTATTTTATATCTGTATGCTACACGGTGATGCAATATGAATACAGATATTCCTATAAGCAACCCCAGAACTGTGTAAAAGAAGATTTGATGGAAACCATGACTATAACTCAGCATAATTCAAACTGTTCTTTGTGCCATTTAAAATGTCACACCCATAACCTTTGCACTTTTAATAACATTTTTAGTGTATGTTTGCAAGACTCAATGATTTCATTCCTTGAGGGCAGCTGGTACATGTATATAACACATCATAATTCTCTTTAAATTCTCTTCTTCCCTTTTCCCTTCCTCCTTCTCTGTAGCTAATAAATAAAAGAGCAAAAGAAAAGATAGACGATTGGAAAGAGTGAGACAGAACCACAAACAGGAGGCAGACCAAGACGTTTGCGTTTTTAAGAAGGGCTTACTAGGTACTTTCTGCATGTCAGTTTTATTTAATTTCATTCAGTTATTTAAACGGTTATGAGAGAATGGGTCAGTTGCACACATTTTAAGAAATGTCAATGAAACCAGCCTCTGCGTGCCGATGAGCCAGTGCCCAAGATCTTAGATTCTTGTTTTTCAACTGCAGCGTGTATTTTGGTTGAGAAAATAATTAATATTTGCTTTTAGTTTATGCTAAAGGGTCAGTATTTGGGCATGTTTGGCACATGTGTGTGCTTTTCTTCTGAGAACAAAGCGAAATGAACTGGGCAATATTTTCTTGAAAGGAACTTAGCGATAGTTGCTGCCGGTCCAGAAAGATGGGAAAGCAGGTCGCATCTCTGTTTTTCTCTTGGCATTTTACAGAGCAGCGTCTGCTCCTAGAAACGAAAATGCAAACCAGCTACTTTTGCATCTTCTCGTTGACCGGCTCTCAGTGCGCCAACAAGCTGAACTACAGAAGGGATCATTTAACGAGATTAGTTTCTTTGACTCCAGGTCGGACACAGTGTCTTTGCTGTGAAGTCTACTAGGTCTGGCGTTTGCTTCTCAGACCAGGAAAAACGCCTTCTTCCTGGTGGGTGGCCAAGGACTGGGCCGAAATGAAGCGTCCTTTGAGCAATCGGAAGCAGGATAGATGTTATTTCCGAGTCTCTCATTGACTTCTGGTCTCCATCAGCGACCAAGTGATGCTCAAATAAATGGAAAAAACACCCTCTTCAACTCCACAGCTGGGGAAATGATGGCTCATTGGTCAGGTGATCTCATTCCTCTGCTTCCTGCTCAGGTTTTAGGTTAAGTACAGACAGACACGCAGTTTCTGCACAATAAATCTTGCCAAAGAAAGAAAGAAAACGGCAGCCTCGAATCTGCGTGGGGATGAGCAAACCTAAGTGCTGCTGAACTAGCCTTGTGTCTGATCCTGATTAGATTACTCATCGTCCCTCCTTTCTCAACCTTGGGGGAAGATTTACTAATTTAAAAATTATTACAGTAAAAGCAACATTGGCATGAATCCCCCTCACTTTGCACACACTCATCCCACATCCCGGCTGCGTCCTGCAGCAGCTCTGGCGTCCTCCCTCCTGAGGGTCTTTAGCTGCACTGTCCTGGCTGCCTCGATGTCCTGAATGAGTTCAAAACGTTGACCTTTCCTGGTCACTTTGACCTTGGGGCAGAGTCAGGAGCCGCACGGTGCCAGATCCGGTGACTGAGGCGGACGAGGACACGGCGTCGTGTGTTTACCAGCCACCTTTCCGCTGGACGGCGCTCGGCGGCAGCAGTCACTGTGTTTTTGATCACACTGGTGCAGATCCTCAGGAAAGAGGCCTCCAGAGCTGCTGCAGAGAGCGGCCAGCATGGAGGATGAGTGTGTTTGAAGTGAGGGTGTGAATTTTGAAGGGGATTCATGGGAACGTGTCTTTTATTGTAATACACATTTTTATTTAAACATATATTCTCTATAAAATAGTACTTGGCATTACATATAAAACATAAATGAGTATCATGTCTACACTTGCGTCAATCATAGAGTAACAGATTTAGGATCATTTTCTCTCTCTCCAAATATATACTTATATTGAAATATTTTAAGCCTGAAACATTTCTGATTCTAAACATTTTGAATAAGGAATACTTTATGTGTTTGTATGTATGTGTATATAAATACATACATATTTGTATATACGCATATACAAATATACATACATGTACACATACATGCGTAGTCAAGATGATTTTCTGTCGAAAGAAATTTAACGTATTATAATGTGTTAATATAAAATCACACAAGCACATATACATTATTTTTGAAAAAAGAAGGGATTATATTACATTCAGTAGCGCTCACAATATGCTTACAATGAAGAAGCTGAAGGGAGAGATAAAAGGAAGCAAGAAGCATCATGTATGTGTACCAAATAGAAAGAATAAATGTAAACACTGTGTGTCATAAACATGAACTACAATAATAACAATAAGAATGAAGATGAGGAAAGAGAATTCAGAGATGAGAGAGGAAGATGGGTGGAAAGGGAATTAATAAAGAATTAAGCTGTGTCGCGTACATGCGTCTACTCCCGACGATGAATGTAAGGTTCATGTACTGCAAACAGGCACTAATAAAATTTAAAAATGTAAACAAACTAATGTAGCCAAGTGTGATGGCACCTGACTATAATCTCAGGACACCGGGAGGCTGAGGCAGGAGAATCACAAATTCAAGTGTAGCTTAAACAACCACTTAAGAAGATCCTATCTTAAAAATAAAACAAAAAAAAAAAAATAAGGGCTCAACATGTATCTCATGTAAAGGTCCTGAGTTCAATGCCTGGTATGACAAAGGATGACTATAATTTAAATTTGTTTCAAATACTCGTTCTCCGCCCAGTCATCTGCTATCTAGACCAAGTGAAATAAAAACCCCAAGAGGGCTACTCTTACTTTTGTGACGGGGATGTCATTCTCCTTTCCTCCAAATCTTCCACCCTTGAAGGCTGGGTTCCGTGCAGCATGCACACTGTCCGGCGTGGCGGGGGTACGACCTTCTCCCTGCTGGCTCTGACATGTGGTGCGTCTTTGTCTCAGTACACGCTTCCTTCGTGTTGAACTGCCTCCGATGTTGACTGTGGATCAGAAGCTGTGAGATACGTACAGTCTTACTTCTCTAATTGCGTGGAGGACAATGGAGACAGATGACCACAATCCTCACGAGTTTCTTTGTACATTATTCATGAAGAGTTGAAGACGGAGTCAATTGCTCTGGTCCCACCAATTGGGTCTCTCTAGAATCACACCATAAATCTCCTTCTGTTCAAGAAGCCAAACATTTATCACAATAACTTGGCAAATAATTCTCTTAAAGCGTGTGTGCAAGTGTGTGACCCAAAGGAAGCCCTATTTTTTGCCTGCTCATTCTGTTTCACCTTTTCTTTACTGTCCCTTTTCCAGTAGATTAATAAAGCTTTCCTCTTACTTATATTTGCATTATTTTGAAAAACTTAACCTCCTCCTCCTGTATTGTGATAGGCATTTGCAAATTTAATAACAAGCAATTGTTTAGAGACAGATATGGTTTAGAAACCAATATTGATTTATAAACCAATATGGTTTTCCCAAGAGAATCAGAATATAATGGAGAGAACTGGACCCTCTTTAGTCTGACATTAAAACATTAAATTTAACCAGAATAAATGAAACTACAAAAAAAATCCCCCCTCTCTCTTTTAACCCAGAGCTATGTGTTTCATTTTGTTGTAGTAAGGCAGTTAATTGCATTGATGGGCGCTGTATCGACTTCATTTCTACGATTATCTAAGTAGGACCTCTGAATTTACATCCAGCTGAACACCAGGAATTCAAAGATCTGCTCACCATAACGTTTATTTCTAGATAACACGCAGAGACTCACTTCTTAAATTGCCTATGTTTGCCTTAGATGGTGTTTGTCATGGATATTTTCACTCTAATTATAAAAACTTGAAAAAAACTTTTCTAGAGTGCTTCTAGGAAGAATTCCCCAACATAATTCCACAGGGTCTATTGAGGGCTAGTTCACTCCTGAAGATTTTGTGAGGGAAAGTTGTAGAAATAAGAAACAGAAGCATGAAAACCTGAAATTGTAATTTCACAGAAATACTCACATAAAGTTGTATCCCTGGAGATAGTCAGAATGCTTTAGGGAAAGCACAGATTCTGGTGTTTGGTGTTTACTCTTAAATAACAGTCACGTTTGGCAAGAATGATAAGATTTTCATTATTAGATTTGCAGAGCACATATTTATTACTTCTTATTTGCCAGATATTTCAATTTTTTTTTACTTATTTTACTACACCTACAGAAAATATTACTCTTGTGTGTTTATATATGAATTGTCCCCCAAAGATGCATGTATGAGGTATGACTGGGAAAATAGAACATATGTTTAAATTGCATAAATATATTAGATTCACATCAACATTAACCCAATTCAACATCTTCCCCAGTTTGAACACACTCATCCCATTGTCCTGGTCACTTTGTGCAGCAGCTCTGGAGTCCTCTTTCCTGAGTGTCTTTAGTTGTGCTGTCCTGGCTGCCTCCATGTCCTGAATGGATTCAATACATTGACTTTTTATGGTTATTTTGAATTGGGGGAAGAGATAGCAGCCACACAGTACCAGAAATAAGCCTGTCTTTCCACGGGATGACATTCTCATTATTTTTAATCACACTTCAGAAAGACACCCAGGAAAAAGGACCTCCAGAATTGCTTCAGAAAGTGGCAAGAAAGACAGTCTAAGTGTGCTTGATGTGAGGATTATGTGGAGCTGAGTTAATGACAAAGTGTCTTTTACTGTAATAATATTTAAAAATTTTAACAATCATCTTATACTTAGAACATTCCTTCTTGAATGGCTTGATTTTCAATGGAGCACAATGCAGAGGCAGGATTTACAAAGTTGTTTGTATAAAAATCATGTTAACCTAATCCACTGATGAGTTCATACATGAATGTGCAGTTAGGAAGTGGGGTCCAGATAGAGGAAGGGAGTCCCGGGGTGTCTGCCTTTGGAAGGCATATCCTGTCCTAAGCCCCTTCCTGTCTCTGCTTCCTGAGAGGCATGATGTGAGCATCCTTCCTCCACCACACCCTTCCGCCATGATGTCCCTGCCTTGGAGCCAGTGGACCATGGACTGAAACTACTGAAACCATAAGGCAAATTAAATCTGTCTTCCTTTAGGTTGAGTATGGCAGATATTTTGTCTAAGTAACAGAAATCTGATGATACAATTACCAAGCTTATTTCCTTACAATGATTCATCACCAGCAGCATAAGTAACTATTCTCCTGGTTGTAGGAAATGCAGTTCAATAGTCTTTGACTAAGTGACTGCTTCCTGGTAATTTTGGATACTGGCTTTTCCTTGTATCTCACAAGCAGTTTTATTTGTTAAATCACAGGAGTCCATTAAACTGCACTGTGGACCCTCTGCTATGACCTGAGTGTTTCCTTGAAATTCATGTGTTGAATCTCTAATGTTTAAGGTGCTGATGTCAGGACTGGGGGATCTGGGAAGTGCTGAAGTCATGGAGGGTGAACTTCAAGGATGGGACCAGTGTCCTCATTACAGAGACGGCAGAGAGTTCCCTGCCCCTTCCTCCATGTGAGAACACAGTGAGAAGGTGCCATGTATGACTAACAAAGCAGCCCTCACCAGACACGAGCTCTGCCATGCTTGGACATTGGACTTCAGCCCCCAAGACGGGGCCACCGAGGTCTGCTGTCTGCCAGCCACCAGGCTGTGGGATTGCATATGGCGGGTGTGATGGACTGAGACAGGGAGAGACTAGTGCGGTGGACTCCAGCCTCCAGGACGGGGCCACCGAGGCCTGCTGTCTGTCAGCCACCCAGGCTGTAGTACACGGTTGAAACAGAAAGAAACCCACAGCTAAAATATCTGCATAAGAATTTTTTTAAATTTTATTTTAATGGTACATTTTAGATGTACATATTGGTAACATTCATCATAGGGAATTTGTACCTGTACATACTATATCTTGTTGCTTCTTTTTTAAGAAATGGAAGGAAAAAATGGAAACGAATCTTTTGCATAAGAATTTTTTAAAAATGGAAACCTATCTGATATACATCACTCTTTGAGGGTAGTAACATAACCTTGTGCCTCAAAACTCAATGAGTTCATGAAGGCTTCGACCTGATGGGTCAGGAGGGCTCTGGCTTGAGATGCAGCTCTTCTTCTCGCTGTGCTTTTGTATATCATTTCAAATTTTTCATCCTAGTTTCAAAGGGAGTTTGCCCCTGTTCTGGGCTGAGCCCGGTGCGAAGGGATGTCCCTGCAAGCTGAGTCATTGATTGCTTCTGTTTATTCCAGGACATTGTCTGGCCCATGTCAGTGAGATAAAGCCTTTTTGCAAAAGGGCTATTCATCAGAAGATGAACTGCGGAAAAGGGTGTATTACCACTCATCCTGTATTTCCGAGTAAATTTGTAGACTGCTGCTGAAAACCAGCCAGTGGAATATGAGTTTATTATGTAGATCTTGTAGATCATTTTATTTAGAATACTCAAAATCCTTTTCTTGTAGCTATTTTGAAATAAACAATAAGTTATTGTGAACTCAAGGGTAGACATTGATCTTCTCATGCTTCTTTAATTTTGCATAAAGCGACCAACCTCTCTCAACCCCACCTCTTCCCAGATTTTAGTAATTATAATTCTGCTCTCTATTTCCATAAAATCAACTTACTAAACTTCCACATAAATCTGAGGTCATACAGCATATATATTTCCTTGTCTGGCTTTTTAAAATAAGCATAATTTCCTCCATGCTTATCCAAAATACAGATATTCTTTTTTATGGGTGAATAATATTCTGCTGTGTAGATAAAGCAAATATACAGCATTTGCTATATACAGATGAAGATTTAAATCCAGTTTTCTCAACTTGGGCATTAGTGACATTTGGGGAAGATAAGGCTTTGCTATGAGAGTCTCTCCTGCTCAGTTTTTCCATTACTGGAACAAAATACTTCATACCCTGAAAGGAGGAGAGGTTTAATTTGTCTCATGGTTTCTGGGGATTCAGTCCATGGTTTGCTGGCTCCAAGGCAGAAACATCATGGCAGACAGACTTAGCAGAGAAAAGATGTTTAGTTCATGGTTGCTGGGAAGCAGAGCAGGAAAACAGTGGGGAAGGAACCAAGGACCAGATACAGATCCCAAGGTCACACCTCCATGACCCACCCAGCCACTCCCAGTGGTGTGCTTCACTGATTCCCTAGGTGGTTTATAAGCCTATCAGGTTGTCACTCAGGCTTAATGATCATAGAGACTGCCCTGAACATTGAAGTGTGTTTGGTAGTGTGTTAGTCAGCGTCCCCATTGCTGAGACGTGATACGGAACAGAGAACCCAAAGGAGAGAGGTTTAATTTAGCTCATGGTTTCAGAGGGTCCAGTCCACGGTTAGCTGACTCCACCACATAGTAGTGGAAGAGCATGGTGGGGGAAAGATGCTCAGTTCATGGTGACTGAGAAGCAGAAAAGGGAAACACTGCCAGAGAGGAAGAAGTGAGGGACTTACATAGACCCCACAGTCGTGACTTTATGACCCCTACTGAGTCACATCAGAAGTGAGCCCCGCCCATCCCCTGGATGGCTCTCCTGAGCCAACCAGTTTGATACAATCAAGGTTAACCAACACAGGTCATGTTCTTGGCTTTTACTCACTAAAGCCCAGGGGCATCCTTTATGTTGCAACAACTAGAAATATATCCTCCTAGTGTCTCCTAGTGTTTCCACCAGGAATGAGAGCTACTGATTGAGATGTTTTCCAAGGTTCATCTCAGCTGAATATACACAAAAAAGTAAATGCTAGGGACAGCAAAAATGGTCCCAAGTAATGAAATGGACACAGGCCGTGAAAAGAGGATGGAAAGCAATTAATCGAGGGACTTTTGCTAAAGAAGCAATGGGTCCACTTAGAAGAATGGATGCTTATTTAATAACATATGTGAGAGTAAGAGGAAATTATGTTTGTTTATGTTTGAAGGGTCTGATGCAAACTCTTCTTTGCTAGACACACATAGGACACCGTAAGTTTCAAATTTTCTGATCTGTTTTAGATATAAAAACACATCATTTATAAATGGCTGTTATTGATACAAATGTTTCTTTATCTATTAATCTGTTGATGTAAATAAAGGCTTCTATCAAGATTTAGCTAGTTAAGAGTTTTGCTTCTATAAACACAGATGTGCATGGATCACTGTAATATGCTTCTTCGGAAGATACCTAGAAGGGGAACGGCTGTGTGGAACAGAATTTCGAGTTATAGTTTTGGTTTTTTGTGGGGGGGCACTCTTCACACTGATTTCCATGGTTCTTGTACTAGTTTACATTCCCACCAGCAATGTAGAAGAGTTTGTTTTTCCCCACAGCCTCTCGAGCATTTGCTATTATTTGATTTCTTGGCAATAGCCATTCTTTCTGGAGTATGAAGGAATCTCAGTGTTGTTTTAATTTGCTTTTCTCTGATTGGCAGGCATGCTGAGCATTTCTTTACATATTTATTGGCCATTTGTAGTTTTTGTTTTGAAGTGTGTACTAATTTCACTTGCCCATTTTTGATTGGGACTTTTATTTGGGGTTGTTTAAAGAAAGATGAATTTGAGTCTTTTGTGGATGGCCCTCGAGACTATAATGTAAAGTGAAATAAATCAGACACACAAGCTTAAATATTCCATGTTTTCTCTTATATGAGAAACTCAAAGTGTAAATAAAGAGTGACACAAAAAGTACATAATAGGAAGTAGGGAGATAGAGCTTTCTCAAGTGGGAAGGGCATCAAAATATGGAGGGATGGGGAAGGAGGAGAGAGAAATGGGATTGTTATGGCTTGTATGTAGATGACCATCAAAGCTTCATGCACCCATAGGTGGGGCTTCTAAGGGGTGCTTGGGTTTAAGGTGTGTGAATGTGTATCAAGGATGTGACACTGGGATTAAGGGTGTGTGGTTTCGTCTATTAATTCATTTATCATTGTTCTGGGTTGGGGTAATGGGAAGCTCCATCCAGGATGTGGGTGGAACCAACCAAAAGGATTGAAGCCTAGATGGGATAAAGGGGAAAGTTAGCCTTGCTTCTCCACCTGCTTGGTGCTTGCTGTCTGCCCTGCCATGGACTGTTTCTCCTCTGTGATGCCCCCCTGCCCTGCCATGGACTGTTTCTCCTCTACGATGCCCCTCTGCCCTGCCATGGACTGTTTCTCCTCTGTGACGCCCCTTTGCCATGCTGTCCTGCTTTGGAGCCAGCCAACTATGGACTGAAATGTCTACAAACTGCAAAGTGAAATAAACCTTTTCTCTTTTAACTTACAGGTATCAGATATTTTGTATCAGCAGTGAGACAGTAATTAAGAAAGTGATGAAGAAAAGAATTAAAAATGTATTTTGTTCATGTACTAACTCCACACAAGTAATGTAAACATTACATACTGCCATAAGAATGGCTTTGAGAGTTTTGATTGAGAATGTCCCCAAAATATATTATATGCTCTTTACTCTGCTGATGGAGGTGGTAAGAGGAAGTGGAAATTAAGAAGGTAGAATCTCCTTAGAGAAATTTAGGTCACTGGGATGTAATTTTGAAGAGGATAATTTTCCCCTCTTTTTCTGCTTCCTGCCACCATGAACTGAGCACCTTTGCTTTACCATTCCCTTCTACCATGATGTTTCTACGTTGGAGCCAGCAGACCATGGACTGAAATTATAAACAAATTAGTTGCCTCCTCTTCTATGTTGTTATTGTTGGGTATATTATTCATTCTTTTACAATTACAGAAAGCTAACACAATGAACTGTTAATGTCTAACCCTATTTCAATTCACTTTTGTGTTCAAATCCATAGTTCTCCTTCTAGGCTGAGTGTATCAGAGCATGATCAGGAGATCAAATATGATAATTCATCAAGAACGAACATTCTGGGAGGGGAGAAATTAGTTAACTGTCAATATTCCAAACACATTGTGAGCACATTAGAATTTCCATTGTTAAAATTCCACTGGGAAACTCAGGTCTTTGTGATTTTGCCCACAGAGATGGGTAGAATTGCCATTTATCCACCTGAGAAGCCATGTCTCTTCCTGTTCTGATTTTGGAAGCTCTCAAATATGAAAAAAGAAAGGCTCGGGTATAAGACATCTTACTATGTCTTAGGTATGAACAGAAGCTGGGCACACTTGACTATGAGGCCGTTACTGTATTCATTGTATTAAATTTATTAGATTTTTCGAGCTCTTGTAAGAGCTGTAGTGTGGGCATAATGACAATTTCATTGATGGAAGGGGACAATTTTATGAGGGATGATCATGATTTCAAAATCTCAACTCAGTGGTCTGCCTAACCCAAGACAGAGAAATGAATGACATTCTTCTGTCCTTCAGCTTCTTTAGTCCTTGAGGTTGACAAGTATCTTGTGCTCTTTGTCCCTTATAATTCTTTATGTCCCCGCTATTTCAGAAGGGCATGGAGAGGCCAATCTACCCGTGGCCCTGCTGTGTAAGATGCTTCTTAAGACACTCTGGATTTCGCTTCCTAGCGTACAGCCAAAAACTTAATTAATCTTTTAACTGAAAACATTAAAATGAAATTAAGCCATAAACTTGCACTTGATGATTTTGCAAGTAAGGAAACAAAGAGGATGTAGGAATCTTGATGAGAAAAAGATTGGATGAAAATGGGAGATGACAGAGTATGCGTATCTGAACTCTTAAATGGGGATGGTAATGATATAATAATGACAGACAACTAGGTTTCAATAAAATAAAGTGTAGTGTAGTCGAGTACACTATAATTAAATAATAAAGTATAATATGATATAATATAAATTCAACTCTATTGCTGTCTACTTTGTGCCATGTGATTATCTTGCTACTGAAGATAAAAGAATAGAATAAAAATCTCAGCACTCAGCATTAACTTCTTAATGAGATAAAATACAAGATAATTACAGTAAATGGTTTAGTTACATTGTTTGCTCGACAGAGATAAATTTTATAGAGTAAAGAAAGGCAGAGAAAAATAAAGTAATTGCAGAGAGCTGGGAGACAACCCAAAGAGCTGGGTTTTGTGATGTGAAATAATAGTGTGTAACATTTTTTTAATTCTCTCTGAGATATTTTGGGTCATTTTACTGACATTTTTCTCTGTGGTCATTTGTTGACTGTCTTGCATGTCAGATTCAGAGCTACATGCAGGGGACACAAAGGTAACATAGGTGCATAATTTTGGTGTTTATTGGATCATCATGTAATAAGAGGCCATAATAGAGGACATTCTGCTACTTTTCTTTTAC